>JAODAL010021457.1:0-67031 GCA_025379985.1 Phyllomedusa bahiana | reverse complement strand
CAACAGCTGATGTGCGCTCCCTCCGATAACACTTGCTGCTGAAGCTCTGTGAGTGACAGGGTGCCCAGCCACTCCTGACAGGGGGCGAAGTGCACAAGCCAATGGGAGGACCCGGAGGCCGCTCCAATCAGCTGCAGGGGCGGTATCCGGGAATCCCATTTAGACTCCCTGAAAGCTGACTGCTGCGCCTGTGATATTCCTGGCTACCTTGTGGTTCTTGTTCTTTGTGTTGTTTTTTGCTACCAGTATACCTGACCTCGGCTTGTTCTCCTGACTCCGGCTTGTCTCCTGATTTTGTGCTTTGCTTCCGTTTGGCTTTTGACCTCGGCTTGTTTACATTTATTCCTCTGGTTCTGATTTGTGGCTTTTGGCGTTCCTATTTGATATTGACCTGACTGTTTGACTATTCTTCCTTCTGATGGCCCCAGCACTTTAGCAACACAGGGACTGTCGCCCAGTTGCCGTCTGCCGTCTAGGGCAGCACGTCAAGTAGGCAGGGACAGTGGGCTGGGTTCCAGTTAGGGCTCACTGCACCTTCCTTGACGTGACAGTAAGACTGCTGGATGCAGGTTGCATTAACCACTGAAGGACAGATTGGCGACGCTGTTCGTTACTGAGATTCACAGGGCCCTGACCCAGCCCCTGACGGTCCTGATACTGACGTTCCGCTGGAATGCGTGTTGTCACCAGCAATGGAAGGAGCACCTTCTCTCGTACCTCTAACTCCATGTCCTACCCCCCTCTTTGCTCGCTTACCACCTGAATTTCGCTCCATGTTTAGAAATATAAAAATTTGAGAAGGTATGGAAGAGTTTTGGAAAGTCTCTTATTAAAAGACGGCAAATCACAGCTATTCTCAAATCCCTCAAATCAAAACAGATTTGCTGGATTCAAATTAACTGCAAAGTAGATCTATCAACAAAGCTTGACTGACCAAAAGTGAAAAAAACACCTGTCTGAAATTTATACGGATATTAAAAGGTATTTTTGGCACCTATCAGTACACCTGTGGTGACTACAAAGTTGCTGGATTCAAATTTAACTGCAAAGTAGATCTATCAACAAAGCTTGACTGACCAAAAGTGAAAAAAACACCTGTCAGATGCTCCTTTAAAATTCTCTACCTAACTACATAAAATCTTCAAATCTCTGATCTAACTAAGTTGTAAGGATCACAGCTAACAGTAGAGCTTTCTCTGTGAAGACATAGAATAATTTTGCTGAGCTGTTTGGACACAGGCAGAGCGCACGTCTTCTGCTATGAGACGCTGACAGACACTGATCATGAACAGGAAGTGCTGTTCTATGTAAAACGAGGTCATGTGATTTTTCCAGCCAATCGCAACCATACACATCCCAGTCATGACGTCGCACATATATCTCACCCTGCTCTATTCTGTAAGCTGATTAGCTGGCCGCCAAAATGACAGGAAGCGCCGAAAATGGCGCGATATTAATAGATGATGCACAGATTTTAACCTAAATTATCGCATGATCTAAAAAATTCGATCAACATAAAAACTGTGCCAATTTCAACTTTGTCGATAGTAATCGCTCAACACTAGTAAGCAGGCTTTTACTCTAAAGTTAATATATTACCTAAAATTCAGATTTTATTCAGATTTAGATAATATAATAATATCTACCTGATTTGTTGTGCTTGTGTTGAATGGTGTTTTCAAAAGATCCCTGTTTGGCAAAAGACAAAAAAAAGTATAACGCTAAATGTTGTATTTTAAGGAGTAATTGTTTTGCCATTTTGAAAGCTAAAGATGAATTGAGAAAAATATAGCTTAAAACTGACACAGTGATACATTTATAGTAAGTTCATACTATATCTGTGGAATACTTTTGATTAACAGAGTATTCGGTAATGTATGACCTTAAATTAAATTTCTGATTACTCTTATTTTTATTGTTCTTAAAAAAATAATAGCTAACAATTTGTTTACTCTAAACATTGCTACCGCTACACAATAAATGGACCTTTTATCTTGCAGACAATAATATGTGGACAACCCTTCCATCCGTGAAGGAGATCTATTCACCTGCCGTTTCCACTATTCTACACAGTAAAGTTGAGCTGAGGACACACAGAACAGTGTTTCAAATATACTGCAAACTCATAGGAAAATAAGTCTATTTTGAAAACCCAATGTAAGATTTTGTTGTAAAACATGCAGATTTTGAATTCCTTCTTCTGCTAGAAAGAACTTCTGAAGTTCAGGAAAATTTTCTCTATGTAAAGTTTTTCACTTGCTTACAATTTTCTTTCACAAAGATGCTTTTCTTTCTTAGGAGTATAATGAATCATGCATATATGCCGTACCCTATGATTGGAGTGCATCCCAAGTTAATAATCAAGAGCATATTGATAGGCTGAACCCCATAGTAATGTGACAGTGGTGCAATTTTCAAATAAACACAAAATTGTTTCTATATATAGGCTATCTTATCCTGTGATGCTACAATGGAACACATCATAAATGAACAATTATGTATGTCTCACAATAGACATCACAAGTAATTAAAACAATTGTGTTCAGGCTCCATTGTGAGGTCACAGCAGAGTGCATCACAAATAACTCTCTATTTGAATAGTTATCAGAGTTGTATAAAATATTATATGTATGGTATAATTGTATAACTGTACATATGCATATGAGTTCTTTTGGTTGATTAACAATAGAACAGGAATTTATATTTGCAACTAAAAAAGAGAGAACAATATAAAAAAAGGATTGCAATATCCTTCGACAAGCACACTGAGACAAGAGTCCTGATAGAGTACCGCACATAGTATTTTGAATTACATGGTATAATTGGTTACTGAGGAGCATAATAGCACAGAGGCTTCTTATTCCACTTGGTATCCATAAATTGTCCTCAGAGTCCTTTCCACATTTAAAGGGGTGTTCCCATTCTATTGTTATGCCATAAATGTCTGATAGGTACAGGTCCCACTTCTAGGATCAACATCTATCTTGGGCCTCCATTTAGAACACTGCTTGGCTGTACTCAGGACTCCCATAGAACAGAATGCCGAGTAGAGCGCAAGCACGACCTGCTGTTTGTTATGAATGGAAACTTTCTGGGTCCCGTTTTTTAGATAGGTACAGGTCCCATAAGTGTTAGACATTTATGGAATATCCTATTTATATGCCATAAATGTTTGAGATAGGAACACCCCTTTATGCTCTTTGACTTAAAATGTGGTGATCATTGGAAACATGTGCATCTCTTTCGCCATACCTTTTTACAATGTATTTTTAATACCTTCTCTCTTCCTTTTTTCTCCCTTCCTTCTGTTAAGACATGGAATGTATAACACTTATGTACTATGCAGGCAATAAGAAATATGACTAAGTACTTTTTTGTTCATACTTTGCTCTATTGAGAATCATCTGGTTATTTTGTAACTAATTGTTCATAAGGCACATATTATTTAGGCTAGATCTATCCCATGTATTAAAGTGCCATTCAAAGTCTGATGGCATTTTAACATTGCTGGAGCACGATTGACCTGCTTTTTTGCGCTAAAACCGATGGGATTTTAACATTGCTGAACCGCAACTGAACTGCTTTTTTGCGCTAAAACTGCGGTCGGTTTTCGGATTTGCCGTCGACCCCAGAAATTCAATGTATGGGGCCAATGGCAAATCCGGGTGGAATATCCAACATGTTTTAACCCCTTAAGCCACACGCCTTAAAAGTAGTTAATGACCAGAAATTTTTTTTTAGTTTTTGCCTCCTTGCGTTTCAACAATTGTGACTTTTTTATTTTTTCAATGACGCAGTTGTATGAGGCCTCGTTTTATTCAAGACAAGTTGTACTTTATGGGGGAATAATTTAAATTCACTTATAAATAATTGCAGAATTGTTTTTTCAATTTTTTTCTTTTTTTGTTGTTTTTCATTTTTTTTTTACACCAGTCCCATTTCACATTTAATAACTTGTTAGATAACTACAGATTATTATGGTCGTGTGGATACCCAATATGTGTAGGTTTTTTTTTTTGTGTGTGTAATGTATGCACAATTATTTTTATTAAATATTTATTTTTATTTTATTTATTTTTTTACACTTTTTTATGTTTTTTACTTTTTTTAAATCCCATGAAGGGAGAACTGTTTCACATTTTTTTTTATTTTTTAGACTTGGTAATGTATTAGCATATTCATATATGCTAATACATTATAAAATCTGGGTCAGTCTGACACAGGCAGTGATCAGGGCAGCTCACAGTCTGCCCTGATTGTTGGGTTCTTCTACAGACAGCCCTGGGGCTACTCTGGGTCCCCAGGGCTGACTGTGCAGCTGTTCCCTGGGCTCTGTCGGGTCACCGGGCATTCTAATCACCCAACAGAGCAGGGGAACCCTTTGATTGCGCTGCGGTGGCGATCTGCGGCAATCAAAGGGCTAAAGAGCCGGGGAGCGGAGTTTCCCCTGATCCCTGGTGCTTGCAGGAGCTGCGCTGGGATCAGGGCTGTGTAGTACAGCCCCATTTTTAGCACTGCTGCAGCGCCGTGAGCCGCAAACTCCAACGAACGACCTGAAATGCGGTCATTAAGGAGTTAAAATCTGCCCGGTTTTGCAAACGATCTTAAAAAGTCTGTGTTGTACAGACTACAGCATGGATTTTTTATTACTGTCCATGTAGCACAGTTCAAAATACTGTATCCACCGAAAATCCGATGATATTACTGTGCTGTGTAGTCTTATTCTTTCTAAATAAAAAATGGATATAGATAAAAGATTGAATGTGTGTATTTCTAGGCTACACTGAAATGCAATGTCACTGTAGAGTGCATCATGAATTCAGACAAAAACTTACAATGCATTACCATTAGTTGCAGCAATGTACTTTTTAGCAATTGTACTATGTCTTTGTTACATGCAATGTTACAATAAATCTGTTTCTGAGTAGAATGAAAGGTTTGTTTTGGAATGTATTGGGTGCGATATCAGACTTTTTACTGCTTTTTCCATTTGGATAAAGGTGTTCTTCTTCCTTGGTAAGAGCTTATTAAAACTAAAAAAAAAGCCATAACAAAATTATTGAGCGGTCATTATCTATGGTGGTGTTTACAGCATTGCTGCTTTGGTGAAGGGTGAACATATTTTGAATTGAACTGGCAGATGAGCTTGATTTCCTGAATTACAGTGCCAAGCAAAAGGGTTACAATGTTTTAAACTTTTGACTTTCAGGCTCCATATCTCACCATCCACTACAGCTTTGAATGTGAGATTACCATCATTTTGTAGACAAACATCTTGGCTATCTCATACATTAATTTGACTTGCAACTATTTAGAATTTGCTTAGTTATGCAGATTTTTTGTAATGTAACTGCATTGTTACTGTTTTGCTCCTAAAAATCTGAAGTTCAAATTTGATTATTTTGTTAGTATTTTGTAAATCCACCTTTGGCTTTCAACACTGCCTGAATCTTTCTGGGGGATCCTCGATCAGATTAAGAATGCCAACCCAAAATCGATCCCCGGTCTCTTTTTTTCCCTTTTCCAAAGTGGTGCTAGTGGTCGACTACTTGGCGACCCCTTTGGACTTTTTCTTCAAAGTTTTCCCCACTTTTTCAAATTTGGGTTGAGGTTGGGGGACTCTGGGGCCCAATCCCGCAACTCTGCTTATTGTATTTAAATTTCTTTCCAACTTGACATACTTTGGGCAATCCTACTGTACAAAACATCATCCTTTAATACCCCCAATACACGGGTTTTTCAAAAATTAAACTTTTTTGGTTCACATATAGCTCAGCATTTAGACAACATTGAGACCCCTGGGCAAGCATCCAATGCCTTTGGGGAAAGGACCCATATCATCAGGCTTTTTCCCCGAACTTGATAGTTCCTTTAATTTTTTCCCATCCTTTTTCTCTTTCCCTTGATTTTTTCAAAAACCCTTTGCATAGCAAGCCCATTATTTACTTTTTATCCATATTCAAATTTCCCAAACTTCTACGTCCACTTTTCATACTCTTTTGTAAATAACCAACACTTTCAGGTAATATTGAAGTTTGAGGCTTCTTCACCTTTTTTTTGGGCCCCATTTTCCCAACTTGTGTAATGAGCATACTAACTTGCATGGACATCTGGATTGATCTTACTTTACGAAGCTTTGGGCCACCTCCACTTCCATGTTTGTGCGCCAGGACAAGGGAAAATTGTGATGAGTCAATTTTTTGACTCCAAATTTTTTCCCCGGGACGTTAAACCTTTTGGGCTTCTGAAGGGTAAATGGCTTCTTCATATTATTCCGTTTCAGGCCCACAGGGCTTTAAAAAAAAATGTTCTTGGGCTGAAACCCCGTGGGAGACTGGTGTGCTTTCTCTTTTTTTTGGGGAAACTTTTCTGGCTGCCCCTGTTTCAATGGTACATTTGTTTGGGGAAATCAACCTTAAAAAATATTGACCTTTTTTGGGAATGGGGGGAAATTTTAATTTGTAGTATAAAAGAAGAAAAAGATTGTCCTACCACCAGGAGCAAAACAGTAACAATGCAGTTACATGACAAGAATCTGCATAACTAAGCATATGATAAATAGTTGCGGGTCAAAGTTATGTATGAGATAGTCAAGATGGTCGTCTATAAAATGATGGTAGTCTCATGTTCAAAGCTGTGGTGAAGGTGAGATATGGTGCCTTAAAGTCAAAAGTTCAAAACATTGTTACTCTTTTGTTTGGCACTGTATTTCCATTCTCTGTTAAGGAGCCATGAATCTTATGTACAGTAAATTTGCTGCTTCCTTGGACATAATGGATTAGGACATGTACAGTAAAAGGGGGATATTCTATTATTGTTTACAGACATTCTACAGCATCAATTTCATTATATGTGTACCCTACAGATTTTCTTTTAGTACATTAGTATGCTAAAACATGTACACTTTTAACCTGCAGAAGCCAACTGCGGTGGCACATCAACTGGGCATTTATCCAAGCAAAGAATGATATGCTTGAAGGGCCAAGCTTAAAAGATATATTATCATAAAGCCACAATATATACATATGAGTGAAAAAAAAAAACTAAAGGGCACAATTGTTTTTAAAACGTGTATGAAAACTTGTAAAACAAGATATGAATTTAGATATGGCTAAAAAGATTAAGATTACAAACCGAACATTTACATTTAAAAATCAACCTGCTTATAAATGTCAGTCTTAAAAGAATACTAAAGTTAAATAACCAGCACAGACAATAAAATTATCTTTCTCTTTTATCCCCCCTTGTCCCCAGAAAAACATCCAACCTATTGGGAAAATTAATTAAGATACAAAAAATTTCCTCTACATGCCACATTGTAATTTTTAAACACTTTTAGTCCCCCACGGGGGTTATCCCCAATGAACTTGGTTTTCAGACCCATTGTAAATTTTTATTTTTCCCCCATTAAGCATGAAATTTTTGTCTTTTTGTCCTTTAAAAAGTTTTTCCCACAGTAAAAATATTTCTCCAGGAAAAATTTGCGCCCCTGTAATGAAAAACCATGTTTTCTTTTCAATGGTATGTAAAAAATTTTGTTCTCTACTCTACTAACAGGAGTATACCTTAATTAAAATTGGGGCGGTCAGGAGTGTTACCGGGTCTCCCACCCTTTGAGGGGGCCCCAAAAAACCCTTTCTGCCACATAAATTTTTAAACGGCATTTTGGAAGTTTAAAGGGGCCCCCATTTCACTATTTGCACTAGGATCCAAGAGCTGCAATTTACCCCTCGGTTAAAACCATTTTTACCTAATTTATTTTTTCCTTTTTTTTTTTTTGTAAACTTTTTTATGTTGAAATTTTTAAACCCCAGAGTGTTTTATTGTTTGATTATTATTGTTTGGGCCCCATTTTTGGGGTTTTTATTTTTTTCCCCAGGACAAGATGTGTTTTTTTTTGGGGTTTCATTTTTGGGTTACAGGGTTTTTTTCTCCCCCGGGCCCCTTCTTAGAGCTATAACTTTGTTTTTTATTTTTTCCTTTTTACTTTGACTATGGGGGGCCCTTTTAAATTTTGGTGGGCCCAGATGAATTTCAAATTGGGTTTCTTTTTGGGGAAATAAAGCATAGAATATACGGGAAAAACTGCAAAAAGTTTTCTGATTAGTTTCCGAAATTTTGAAAAAAATTTCTCCATTTTTATGCGAGGGAATCCCTTTTTTTGTACTTTCACCTATGGACCTGATTGTGGGTGCATTTTTGTGGGCTGAATTTTACTTTTTGTTGGTAATATTTTTGGGATAGATGCAACTTTTTGATCACTTTTCCTCCACTTTTAGGGGACATAAAATGACCAAATAAATGTCATTTTGGCATTTGAATTTTTTTATTTTATGGTGTTCAGCATACGGAATAAATGATGTTATATTTTAATAGATTGGGGAAATTTTCCCGGGGGTTTTGGGCAAAAACCAATTATATGTAAGGGGGTTAAAACGGGGGCACATAGCGGTTTTTATTTGGAAGGTTTAGAAAAAAAAATGCGGATCCCCCATTTTTGTTTAAAATTTGGTGGCTTTTGGGATCTTTTAAAAGGTTAAACAAACGGGAACGGCCAGTCCCCCCCTGATGTTAGCGTTGTATGGATACATCATGTTTTGGTAAGGGGTGAATAATTTGTATACCGTTTTTTAAAAAAATACAAGAAGCAAATGCCTAAACATACTTTCCCTCATACTTTGCTTTTTCAAAAACTCATTCCCAAAACTAAAATAACCAAAAATGTTATAGATAAGGACCCGATAAAACCGCCAGGGAAAATGACCCCATTTTTTCCAAGTGACTTAATAAAAGCCTATTTTTTGAAAGGGTTCTGCAGAGGGTTTTTACTGATTACATTTATGTTAAAATCCGTGATTTAAATTTGGGAATGTCTTCCCCGATGAAATTTATTTTTTATCCCCTTTTCTTCTCCATCTATTCCTGACCGCCAAAGATGACTTTCCTGGCCCCCAAAAAAAGCGAATCTGCACAAAATGTTTAAGAATCCCCTTTCTTTTATTTAAAAAAGAAAAACCCCGCAGCCCCTAAAAAATCCTTTAAAAAAAAATGTGGGTGAAAGCCCACAAAACCCCGTCCAAGGCCCATTTATTGTGCCCGGCACGCCCCTGCTTTTGGTTTTTTGGTTTCCGGCCCGGGGCTTACGACGTTTAAAACCCTTTGGGGTTTTTTAAAGTTTTAATCCTTGTTTTCTTTTCCCCCAGTGTGAACTGGTCCTTTTTTTCCCCGTTGGTAATTTAATTCCCGGCCAAGGCCCCTGGCCGGAATTTCCCCCAGCACTTTTCAGTTAAAACCGTGTTCCCCCTTGGTTGATAAACTTGTTTCCCATTTTGGGTTTTTTGTTTTCTTTCCCCCCTATCACCTTTTCCCGGGTCCGCTGCTTACCTATTTAAGGATGCCTTTTACCCGTAAACTGTTTTGCTATTGAGGTTTTTTTCTTTTTAGCTAGCCCTTTTCCCTTTTGCATTTGCCTTTTCTTTATTTGACCCGTGCTGTTTTCTGTATTTTCTGTTTCCCAGTGTTTTGTACTGCTGCGCCAGACCGGTATTGACCTTTGGCTTGGACCCTAGTTATCCTCTTTGTCTCACGTCTCTGTACCTCTCTGCCCATACTGTTGCCGACTTTGGACCGCCGACTACGTTTATTGTTCTGTGTCTGTTTGTCCTGTCTGTGTCGCACCTATATCAGTGCAGCCATCAGTCTTCCGGTTGCGGCCGGCCTATTAAGGAGTCGGGTTCCCCAAAAGGCAGGGACAGGGGCTGGGATCTGAGTCAGGGGCCACTTGTCTGTGTGTGTGTCCCTGACCGGTCCCTGACACAAAGGCTTTTCAATGCATAAGTATGAAAGATCAGGCAGCACTTCCAGTAAAGCGGTTTTAATTTCACCCAAATGTGCAACGAAAGGCTCATTGTTGAGCTGAAACACTGCACATTTGGGTGAAATAAGAATCCTTACTTTTCCAGCAACTCCCTACCTGTCCCCAACTATTCAAACTCCCCCTGAGGTAATAGGCGGAGTTAGGCTAGAGGTTATGGGCTGATAGATGGGGGTTGTATTTTGTGTTGCCATTAGGCTGCATAATACAATGGTATGAGGGGAGGGGAGGGGCAGGACAGTGGGTACAGGCCACAGCTGGAGATACTGTCTCCTGGGGGGGAGAGGGGAAAGGACAAAGGGCTAAGCCCATGGAGATTGTGCTGTGGCTATGGCCTGTACCCCTCAGAATTATATTGTGCAGTCTGAACCCCATTTTTTATAGTATTTCTGTTTTATTTTAAAAGATTTCCTCACTGGATTATAATGGACTTATTGGACTATGTCGGATCAGCATTGAATCCATTACTTTAAAAAAACGGTCAGCGAGGGCTGATGTCAGGGAGTGTTTATTTAAATAAAGTGGGTTTTTTTTTGTTGCCAGTGTGTTTCTTTTACCATTTTATTCCAATGTTGTTAATAGGGGTGTCTGACTAGCTGATACTAGCTCTCTCTCACTATTACCCCAGTGCACAATGCACCAGGGCTTCTTGGAAGAGCAGGGTAATTGTCAGAAGCAGACCATCTAATGGTATGTTCTGCTTCTGGGGCAGCTGCAGGCTAGTATTCTTAAGATTAGACGGGTCCAATATTCATGGAACTTGCCATCCTAAGAGCATTAGTTGCTAGTTTCGTCTTTGCTGGTTATGAAAAAAAAATCTTCCCTGAAAATAACCAAACCCCTATGATTATTTGTGTTCCTGGGCTTAACACAGAACTGTTTCCTGTGTGTTAGGACTCACAGACCTATAGAGCTGTTGTCAAACAGGCAATGTAGATTTTCAGGAAGCCCACACAAAATTTAATAAAAGTACACTATAATGTAATATTACCACTATATAAAGCATTGGTGCAGTCTCACTTAGAATATGCTGTTCAGTTCTGGACTCCAGTTTATAGAAAGGATGTAGTGGAGTTGGAAATAGTGCAAAGACGAGCAACCAAGCTAATAAGGGGAATGGAGCATCTTAGTTATGAGGAAAAGTTAAAAGAATTACACTTATTTAGCCTTGAAAAAAAGATGGCTCTGGGGAGACATGATTAATTTATATGTAAGTGGTCCCTACAAAAAGTATGGGGGACATTCCCTTCATCTGGAGAAAAAAGTATTCAATCTCCAGAACAGCCTTATTCACTATGAGAACTATAAATCTTTGGAATAGCCTGTGTGAGGATTGATTACAGCAGGAACAGTTGTGAATTTCAAGAAAGGCTTAGATAACTACCTAAAACTAAAAAATATGAATACGTATGTAGCCGAATAAAATTCTAGATTCAGTCTGAAGGAAATTTTGGGATCAGAAATTAAATATACATTTATGACAGATCGGTTCTCTCCTTATTGGATCCAAGTCTTCTTCAATAGGGGAAACTAAGCGTAAAATTTTCTATCCCCCTCCCTTCATTCACCTCTTTCCCTTGGTTGAACTTGATGGACATATGTCTTTTTTCAATCATACTAAGTATGTAACTATATATTACAAAATTGCCATTAGTAGAGATATTATTTAACCCCTAAAGGTCCGGGCCTATTCTGGCCTTAAGGACCAAACGTTTATTTTGTCATTCTTCTATTACCGTTTTTCAAAAATCATAACTTATTTAATCATAACCACTTTAAAAAAAAAGTAAATAAAATTCTATTTTATGTTGACATATCCTGACACTCATTGTGTTTTATTGATTGGCTGATGTAGCCATATATGGGTTTGTTTAGTGTTGGACAACATGTAGTTTTTATTGGAGTCATTTTTGGGTACATGGTTACCTTTTTTATTTATTTTATGGTGAAAGGATGGAAAAAAGCAAACATACTATTGTTTTGTTTTGTTTTTTTGTTTTTTTACTGTGTTCACCATGTCAACTTTATTATGTCATTGTGATTGTGGTGATACCCTATCTGTGTATTTTTTGCTACTTGTTTCAAAATAAAATCAATTTGATGTGTTTTATTATGTTTTTTATAGTGTAAAATTTTTCTTTACATTATTTTAATTTAACTTTACTTTGTCTTTTTTTAGTCCCACTAGGAGACTTTATATAACGATCTTTAGATCGCTTATATAATGCTTCAGTATACTTAAATTACCAAAGCAATACTGTCTGTCAATATAAAACTGACAGGC
Organism: Phyllomedusa bahiana; assembly: GCA_025379985.1. NCBI lineage: Eukaryota > Metazoa > Chordata > Amphibia > Anura > Hylidae > Phyllomedusa > Phyllomedusa bahiana. Next base: position 54,873 of record JAODAL010021457.1, on the reverse strand, counting down.
AAACTATTAGGCTGCACCTCTGGCAAAGCTTAACAGGTATACAATCATGGCAGGCCTCAGAGCCTTTGTTATGCCCCTGTTGCTATAGCAATGCACGGTACCCCATGATTGCATTCGCAAGGTGCTGATGGGAGACAGATGGAGCCCCTATCCTCTGTCATACCTCTAAGATCCTGCAGCACTAGCGATTATGGAATTTAAGAGTATGTTCATACAGCTTATTGGGACGCATACAGTACATGCCTCTATATGTCAGGTGTTTTGGAAGCACACATTGAAAAGCACAGGGGGGGCGGCACCCGGCGGGCCTCATCGACATGTATTGTCAGCGCCGCAAACAATTTGCATGTCACTTCTCTCCCCGGACATACGATATGATCGTATTGTACGGCCGGGGAGACAGCGCGTAATTCATTGCTCTCTATGAGCGCTATGAATTAACATAATTGTGGTGCGCAATACGCAACTAAATGCGCGCGCAATTATGGGCGAAAATAAGCCGTGTGAACATACCCTAAGGGTTTAATGTCCGTTATCAGAATTATCTCCAATCACAGTAGCAACTCTAGGAGCCCAGTTGTCAGTCACTGCCAGGCGTCCGTAACCATGCAATCACCATGATGTACAGTTGTGTTCAAAAGTTTACATACCACGACAGAATTCTTGCTTTTCGGACTTTTTTCAGAAAATATGAATGATAACACACAAACTTTTTTCCACTCATGATAAGTGGTTGGGTGAAGTCATTTATTGTCAAACTATTGCCTTTTCTCTTTTTAAATCATAATGGCAACCAAAAGCATCCAAATGACCCTGATCAAAAGTTCACATACCCTGGTGATTTTTAACCTGATAACATGCACAGAGCTTAACACAAATGGGTTTGAATGGCTACTAAAGGTAACATCCTCATGTCTGACCTGTTTGCTTGTAATCAGTGTGTGTGCATAAAAGCTGAGAGGGTTTCTGGGATCCAGACAGACTCTTGCATCTTTCATCCAGCCACAGACATTTCATAGGGAAAGCAAAAGAATTGTCAATAGATCTATGGGAAAAGATAGCTGAACTGTATAAAACAGGACAGGGATACAAAAAGCTATCCAAGGAATTGATAATGTCAGTCAGCAGTGTTCAAACTGTGATTAACAAATGGAAAATAAGGGGTTCTATAAAAACCAAACCACGGTCAGGTAGACCAACAAAAATTTCACAACTGCCAGGAAAATTGTTAGGGATGCAATGTAAAACCAACAAATAACATCAACTGAAATCCAGGACTCTCTGAAAACTAGCGGTGTGGCTGTTTCAAGATGCACAATAAGGAGGCACTTGAAGAAAAAATGGGCTGCATGGTCAAGTTGCCAGAAGAAAGCCATTACTGAGCAAATGCCACAAAGTATCTCGCCTACAATCCGCCAAACAGCACAGAGACAAGCCTCAAAACTTCTGGAACAAGGTCATTTGGAGTTATGAGACCAAAATCGAACTTCTTGGCCACAACCATAAACGTTACATTTGGAGAGGTGTCAGCAAGGCCTATGATGAAAGGAACACCAATCCTACTGTAAAGCACGGAAGTGGATTGCTGATGTATTGGGTATGTGTGAGCTACAAAGGCACAGGAAACTTGGTCACAGTTGAAGGCAAGCTGACTGCAGCCCATTATCAGCAAATACTGGAGGCAAATTTGCACTCATCAGCCTGGAAGCTGTGCATGGGACGTACTTAGACGTTCCAACATGACAATGATCCAAAACACAAGGCCAAGTCGGCCTGTCATTGGCTACAGCAGAACAAAGTGAAGGTTCTGGAGTGGCCATCTCAGTCTCCTGACCTCAATATCATTGAGCCACTCTGAGGAGATCTCAAGCGCGCAGTTCATGCAAGACAGCCCAGGAATTTAGAGGAACTGGAGGCTTCTTGCCAAGAAGAATGGGCAGCTTTACCATCTGAGAAAGTAAAGTCTCATCCACAACTACCACAAAAGACTTCAAGTTGTCATTGATGTTAAAGGGGGCAATACACAGTATTAAGAACTGGGGTATGCAAACTTTTGGTGAGGGTCATTTGGATGTTTTTGGTTGTCATTATGATTTAAAAAGAGAAAACACAGTAGTTCGACAATAAATGGCTTCAACCAACCACTAACGATGAGTGGAAAAAAATGTTTTGTGTTATTATTCATATTCTCTGAATAAAGGCTAAGAAAGCAAAAATTCTGCCGGGGTAGGTAAACTGTTAAGCACAACTGTACCTCTTTGTCATGGTGCATTAAGTAAGCAGGCACCATGACGTACAGGCACATCTTGGTACATTGACATTTTTTTTTTCATTGGACAACATGCACGTTTGAAAACTACATTTTTGTGTTGTAGAAAATAACAATAGTCTGAAATTACATCTGTATCACCTTTATGATCCTTCCTAAGTAAATGTGGCTTAGTGAAATATTATTTGGTAAAGGTTATGGAAGGTCTACTTTAAGATGTCTTAATCAATATTTGGAAATCTATACTCCGTATGAACTAGGTTTCCTCACCTCTAGGATCAACTGGTCAAGGTTTTCTTCAATTAGAGTTAACCATGGTTTTAATATTTAATTGAGGGCAGACTGGGGAATGTTCAGCTTCCTATAATATGGTTCTGTAATAGTATGGGGGTCTTTAATATAATAGCTCAGTAAAGTGTGGTCAAAAACAGAAGCACACGTTAAATTTCCTATTAGCATAATAATAATAATATTAATAATTAAAAAGTGTATACTTTGCATGGGCATATTTACAGGTTAACATTAGATCACCACTCTGGTGTTAGTAACTCGAACAGAGGTGGTTGCTCTTATTGACTAGATGCTCTATCAATAACATGTAAATCTAAGGTCAGGACTGAAAATGTGTATAAATAAGGGATAGTTTTTAAATAAATGAGAATTAGGGAAAAGCAAAGAAAATAAACTCAATGAATAGCTTAACCCCCCTCATATCACTGCTAGGCAAATCCCACATATGTTCTCAGACAATGTATTCGAGTGAAGGCAGGACAAGTTCAGATCCCCCTCTGTCTGCAGTCCACACACAGCAGCTGTCAGGAAGGGTTGCTGATTTAATGTAAGGAAACTGCACTTAGCTGAAGGGCCAGCAGGACAAGACTGAGACCAGATTAGAAGCATTGATGACAGGAACTGGGACTGGCATTTCTTTACACAGCCTGATCTGGGTCAGCTTAACTATTTCAATGCATTGTGACTAAGATAGTTCCCATTACCATACTACTGAAATGCATCTATAAGAGTTCATTGAGGGTTTATCAGTAAAAATAAAATGGAACAATATCTCCTGGTTTGAAGATTTCACTAATGTTTAGGCAGTCAGGCCTCATTCACATATGTTTATGGCCCCCATTCATGGTATCCGTTGGGAAAAATTTTCCTTTATTGAATACTGCAGAGGGGCTGCGACAAGGTCATAGAGACCATAGGGACCTCAAATGTCTTCTGAATTGGACATATATGCTTTATGGGTCAGACACAAAACCATTGTCTTTAAGTAAAATATAAAGCGCATACATTTGATGAATAGGGAAAACATGTCTAGTTTCAAATATGTTTTCCCTATAGATGTCTATAAATTTATCATGGTCCCATGGCATGTAAAGTGCGAGGCAGGTGTCCTGTGCAGTGTAGCAGGTATGTGTGGACCTCAGGCATGCTGGTGTGGTTTTGCTGGAAGGTGTTTCGCTTTGGTGCAGAAAAATCAATCACAGACACTTCTCAGCTTAGGTGTTGTAGGCTTTGCTCAAGGAACTTAATCTTGGTAGCAAGTGACATGACACAGATAAACAAATATTCACAAGCGCAGAATTCTTCACAAACGACAGTCACTTCTCTTGCAATTTCTCACATAACAACACTGCAGCCTTCTCCCTTTAGACTCCATCCTCCAGATCAGTGATCATGCTTTAGTGGCAATTTGCTCTCCTTGATACACTCCTCTGAGACAATCTAGGCAGGTCTACTTCACTCTTAATAACTCGAGGTCCCTCGGTGGCCTCTCCTTCACTCTTTCTAGGCTTCAGTCCCAGGACACACATGGGCTATTTACCCACGTCAAGGTTAGTGGTCACACACAAGGGCTACTTACTCTTATGAATCCTTGGGACCACTTAAGAGGCTCACTATTCTTTGCTTTTAACTTGTATTCTCTTTTCTCAGACAGTTCCCTTTTTCCCCTCTTTTCTCATTGTGCTTATTCTCTCTCTCCGTCTACCTGTCTTCACACTTTCTTTCCTCCTCTGTGAGTACTTCTGTCCATAGGTGTAACTTTAGGGGGTACGGAGGGGACTGGTCCCCCTCACCTTTTTCTGGGTGGGGGATGGTACCCCCAACTTTTTAGCCACTTCAATAAAAAATAATCCATATGAAAGCATGGGAATATGGTAAGTGGGGAGAGCGGAGCACAGAAGAGGAAGAAGTTAACCTTTTGCCTCCTATATTTCTGTGCATCTAGGGGGGGGACAGAGTAGGTAGCAGCCTCAAGTGTCAGTGCAGAGTGAGAGCAGCGCTGATTGGTAGAGCAGGAGTCAGCAGGGGCTGCTTCACCAATCAGAATGCTGCTCACAGCACAGCACACTGTATCTGGGGCTGTATCTTTCCGTCCCCCGTATACCACTTCCCTTATGCTCAGCCCTCATCAGAGAAGAAGGGAAGCTCCTGCCAAATGCCAACTGCACCAGACTACAGGAGACAGGTAAAGAGGGGACAAGGGTGCTAGGCGTTGTGTGTATGTGAGTAGGGTATGTACTGTATATGTGAGATGTGTATATACTGTACAGCCATGCTTCTAGTCACGTCACTTTTTCCCTACACTCACACGCCAGGGAAAATGAAAGTGAATGGGGGCGGCACCGCAGCATTTTAGAAGTGTGAACTGGCCAGTGCATACTTCTAAAGCCCCAAGCATATAGCAGAGCACACAGCATGCCCCGCCATACGCCGTGTGAACATACCGTACCTTAAGGGTACGTTCACACAGAAGATATGAATGCTGATTCTGGGACAGGTTCAGTGCTGGATCTGTCTCAGAAGCAGTGTCCAATCCAACAGGAAACACAATATAAAATCAGTGTTGTTGTTTGGATGACACTGATTTTACTTGAGTATTTTCGGCGCATACTGTCAGCGCCTACAAAGTATTCTTCGAGACATTTTCTGCACTAACAGCACCGAGGGATAGGAGGCAGAAATCTGCCTCGGGCAGTCTGGGTCATTTGTTCATCAGAATTCTTCGTTTGCAAGCACCAAATTTCCAACAAGCAAACAACACTGCCAGTGCCGATAAACTGTCATGTCAACTCGCCCTAAGTGTGTAGTGTGTCTGTGTTCAATATATGTATATACACACACACACACACACATTTCTGTTGTACCTTGTCTAATGTAGCCTCTGGGGTACAGTGTGTAATGTAATAATCTCTGTTGGACAGTGTGTAATGTAATCTCTGGGGTACGGTGTGTAAACTAATCTCTGGGGTACAGTGGGCGATTTAGTAATCTCTAGGGTAGAGTGAGTAATGTAATCTCTGGGGTATAAGTGTAATCTCTGGGGTACAGTGTAATATAATCTCTGGGGTAAAGTGGGTAATGTAATTCATTTGTACGGTTCAATGTGTAATATATTACATTTTTGGGGTCCAGTGAATTATATTATTTCTTGAGTACAATGTGCGATTCATTTCTAAGGTGCAGTTAGTAATGTCATTTATGTGGCTCCCATGTGTAATATAATGAATTTCTGGGATGCAGTGAGTGAATTAATTTCTGGTGTATGGTATGCAATAAAATAAATTTTGGAGTACAGTACGTGACATAAGTGATTCCTAGCGGTACAGTGAGATTGGGCTCTTTTATTTTCCTCATTCTGTTGTATGTATTACAAATTTAATGGAGTAGTGATGGGGGATGGGAGGGGTTAAGCGAAATTTGCTGCATTGCACAACATTTTTTATTTCCATCTAGAGGGGGAAATATTATAGGTGGGCTGGTTCGGTTTCATTGCCAGGGCTGCTTTTTAGTCCCAGTCCGGCCCTGAACTTCAGTAATTAGAGAGCCACTCATAACCTTAAGGATTGCACCAAAAGTGTTTGCCATAAGGACTCCGCCCGGACTTGCTGGGGGAGCTCACAGCACTCCCTCTGACCTCCTAGCTAGGTTAGAGGAGGCCGCTTCACTGCAGGGAGAGGAGGGGAGAGAAGGGAGGGGAAGTGAAAGGAAAGGCGAGTGAAGGAGGGAGGGATAGGAAGATAGGGGATGAGAAGGAAAATTGGTCCCCCCACTTTTTGAACCAAAGTTACGCCCCTGCTTCTGTCCCAGGTGGAATGGGACTGTCTGGTCTTGGTCCACAGTCAGCTTATGGCCAAGTGAGTCTTTACTGGACTACTAAACTCCAACTTTATAACAGGTGTACCTAAGACAACAACTAACAGAATGCCCCTGACCACATGGCAGACTCCCATTATAACTGTGTAACCTGCATCCCCTCCCATCAACTGACACCGATTGGCTGCAGGTCCAGTCATGCTTTCTAACACTGCCAACCTGAAAATACCTTTGCACCTGTCCCTGGACAGTGGATAGCTTGTATTATAACATTATAAATTCAGTTTGCCCTCAATGTGCCCAATTTGCCATTTTCCCTCCACAGTGTCATGACCCTTATTAGTTTTACAAGGTCTCATGTGTGAATGGGGAGCAGGTGCATTAAATCTGGTGTTATCACTCTCACACTTATACTGGTCCCTGGAGGTTCAACATGGCACCTCATAGCAAAGAACTGTCTGAGGATCTGAAAAAGGAATTGTTGCTCTACATAAAGATTGTCTAGACTATAAGAAGAATGCCAACACCCTGAAAACTGAGCTGCAGCATGGTGGCCAAGAACAAGTGGTTTAAGAAGACAGGTTCCAGTCTGAACAGGTCTTGCCCTGGTCGACCAAAGTTGAGTGCATGTGATGAGCGTCATATCCAGAGATTGTCTTTTCAAAATAGACGTATGAGTCCTACCAGCATTGTTGCAGAGGTTAAAGGAGTGGGGGATTCAGCCGGTCAGTACTCAGATCAGAATCTGCACACTGCATAGCTATTATCCCAGAAGGAAGCTTCTCCTAAAGATGATGTACAAAAAAGCACACAAATAGATTGCTGAAGACAAGCAGACTAAGGATATGGATTACTGGAACCATGTCCTATGGTCTGATGAGACCAAGATAAACTTGTTTGGTTCAGATGGTGTCAAGCATGTGTGGTATCAACCAGGTGAGGAGAACAAAGACAAGTGTGTCTTGCCTACAGTCAAGAATGGTGGTGGGAGTGTCATGGGTTGGGGCTGCATGAATGCTGCTGTGTTCATTGAGGGAACCATGAATGTCAATAGGTACCGTGACATATTGAAGCAGAGCATGATCCCCTCCCTTCAGAAACTGGGGCACAGCCCAGTATTCCAACATCAGAATGACCCAAATACACCTTCATGATGACCACTGCCTTGCTAAAGAAATTGAGGGTAAAGGTGCTGGACTGGCCAAGCATGTCTCTAGACCTAAACCCTATTAAGCATCTCCGGGGCATCCTCAAATGGAAGGTGAAGGAGGGCAAGGTCTCTAACAACCTCCAGCTCCATGATGTCGTCATGGAAGAGTGGAAGAAGATTGCAGCGGCTGCAACCTGTGAAGCTCTAGTGAACTCTATGCCCAAGACAGTTAAGGCAGTGCTGGAAAATAATGATGGCCACACAAAATATTGGCTCTTTGGTACAATTTGTCCATTTTCACTTACGCAGTTTTGTTGCCAGCAGTTTAGACATTTATGTATGTGTGTTGAGTTATCTTGAGGGCACCCCAAATTTACAGTGTTAAAATAGCTGTACACTGACTACTTTACATTGTACCAAAGTGCTGTCCCCGGAAAAGATATAACCCAATATTTACAAAGATATGAAAAGTGTACTCACTTTTGTGACATACTGTATATCTTTTGCTGTTAAATCTGTGAGTCTAAATGTTAGAGCAAACAGAGATATGTAGATTATGTACTGATAAGATATTTTTAGCTCCTTAAAATAAAAAAATATATTTTCAATACATCTGCAAATCAGAATGCAGCGATTTAATAAGTGAAGACAATGTGAGACTGGATCATTATCTGACACTTGGTTACAATTTATGCCTATACAATTGATATGCTAAACATAAGTCATGGCAACTAGTTTAGGTCAATATATACTTAAACAAAGAGGTTTGTGTAGAGCTGACAGTAGTAGGGCAAGATGTTTGCATATAATTCAAGTAAAACTGTGTACCACAGCTTGTATTTTAGGCATCGGTCTGGAAAGCTGTGGTGGATGGTGCAACACAGGAGAGGTGATTTATGAGCACCACTCGAGTATGCTCTTAGTGGCCTGCTTAGTTAGTTTTCTGCCTTATGTCTGTGCTGTTGTTACTCCTAGATGCTTTCTCTTCACAATAATAGCACTTACAGTTAAAAGAAACTGTCTTGCACTTTAATGGCAAATGAGACCCCAATAGTCTCTGCCTTAGAACAGAGAGTAGAGTAGGTTGCGCTTGTGCACTACTCTCTATTATGTTGTATGGGAGTTCCAAGTACAGCCAAACTCACTACTTGGCTGTACTCTGAACTCCCATAGGACAGAATGAAGAATTGTACGCAAGGCGACCAATTCACTGTTCTGAAGCCAAAACTTTGCTCCCAAGATAGGTGCGGGTCCCAGAAATGGGACTCACACCTATCACGATTTGATGGCATATCCTATCAATATACCATCCAAGTGCGAGATGGGAACAGCCATTTAACTGGGGTAGATCTAGCATACCTGGAATTTCACCAATTGATTTGCAGCAAAGGTGGCATGCTATGACAGTTCCATGCTTTAAATAATTGAGCTGTTCATTAAAACCAATACTGCTACTAATGAATGTCTTTGGAGATTGAATCGCCTGCTCTTGATTTTTTTGCACCTGTTTGCAACTGATGTGGTCAAAACACCAAACTCATTAGCTAGGAGTGGATATTCAAGTTATTTTGGCTACTTATATACACTGTAGTATAATTAATATCAAAATCAGTATTGCAAAATGAATTTACAAGTAAGGCTAACATATAGTTAAAAATGAATGAACTAACACTTATGCAAAAACATTCTGATTGGCAACACAATATACTGGGAAACTGTGAGAAGAAATTACCCCAACCAGCCATAAATCACCCCAATTAGTTAATTATGTTGCAACAATTATACCTAGTAAGGGGTGAGATATAGAGATATAATAGACAATAAGTACATAGGGCGACATGTATGAAGGGGCTTTACGCCAGTTTTCTGGCGTACACTGCGCTCCCACCCGAATCCCGCGTCGGACCAGTTTTTCGGCCTTTTGGCTGGGGCCCCGCATAAAGGGGGCGGGCTGGGAAAGTGGGGCGGTGTGGGCGTTCCGGGGCGGGCCGGCGCGCTCGATAGTCCGACTGTACCACCGGCTCGCCAAATCGCGGCGGCGGCAGCCCGACAACCCCTGGTTTTTTTTTTGGTCTAAATCCTCCCCGAGGCAAAGTGAACGGGACAACACGAGGAAAGATCGAAATCGCAAAAACAGAATCTCGGCCCGCTCCGTGAGCAGGATTTGGGGTTTCCCCCGAAAAAAATCGCCTTTAAAAGGGGAAAACATGTCAAAAAAGCTGAATTACAAAATACACTTAATAAAAAAAAAAAACATTTCCCAAACTTAAAAGGGCGCAATATAAAGAAATATGATATTGGAAATTGGGGGAAATACAGAATTAAATTCTGAAACCTATTCTCTTTGGGTCGGCAAAAACCCAAACCAAATCGAATAAGCAACAAATCCCCTTCTATCCATGGGGGGGGTTTTGGACCAATCAGAATCCAGGGCGGGATAATTCAAAATACAGTAAAAAGACAGAAAAGAGCTATTGGCTGATAGGGGGAGCTTGGCTATCCCAGCCAATCGAGCGCGAGCTACTTCTCCCATTATAGTCATGGAGAGAGGGCGCACTGAAATCTTGGGCTCGCCCGTGGGATGAAGTTTAAAAAAAAAAAATTTTTTTTATTAAGTGAATACAGACAAAAAGACAGAACAATTGTATAAAAATAAACATTTAAAAAAACCCAACAACCTTTGTCGCCGGACCGGCGCACATAGGAATTTGCCATGGGAAAAAATTCCCGGGGAAAATACAGAAATTAAAATTTTTTAAGCATTCTTTTTTGGGGCAAAAACCCACCAATCAAATAGGAGCGACAATGTCCCATTCTATCTATGGAGGAGAATTCCCCTTTCAGAAATAGGACGACAAACCCCCCCCATTTTAGCCTATGGAGAAAAATGAAATAAATTTTCAAAGGCGGACAGTTAAAATACAAAAAAAAGGCAAACGAGTGTTTGGGTTGAAGCAGGGGGCTCGTCCACTTAGCCAACAGACGGAGCTACTTTCTCATAAGTTCTTGGGAAAAGAAATTCTGAGCCCTCTTGAAGGGGCAAATTTTTTCAAAAGCCCCGTTTTTTTGGAAAAGGGGAAGCGAGCGACGTCCTAGGGGTTTTGTAATGCAATTGAAATCAAATTACACCGAAATCACATTTTTAAAACTACACAAATTTTCACGATGTGTATAAAAAAAATCCTAAAATGTGGCTAACGAAAAAAAAATTAATTCCTAAAACATTTTTTTTTCTTTTTTTTTCGATGCACCCAAACTTGTCCTGGTAACGAAAAAAAGAAAAAAACATGATTTTAGGGAAAAATAGCTCGCGCATATTGGCTGAGCTAGGCGAGCCCCCCCTAGCTCAGCCAATCAGCTCTTTGAGCCTTTTTACTGATTTTGAACTGTCCCGCCCTATTTTTATTTGGTCCAAACCCTCCATAGGCTGAATGGGGGTTTGTCCTCCTATTCTGATTGGGCTAAAATTCTCCATAGGCTAGAATGGGGGTTTGTGCTTCTATTCTGATTTTCTAGCTAGGCGGCCCCCGCTAGCTCACCAATCACTCTTTGACCTTTTTTTCTGTATTTTGAACTGTCCCGCCGTATTTGATTGGTACAAACTCCTCCAAGGTAAATGGGGGTTTGTCGCTCCCCATTTTGATTGGTCTAAACTTCCTTAGGCTAAATGGGATTTTTCGCTCCATCGATTGGGCCGGTTTATGCCGACCAAAGAAATAGTTTCAGGATTTGAATTTTCTGTATTTCCCGGAATTTCCATATCAATTTTTATATTGGCCTTTCCGAGTTTTGGGGAAAATGTTTTTTTTTTTTAAGAAGTGTATTTTGTACATTCAGCTCCTTTTTTGACACTGTTTTTTTTCCCCCTTTTTTAAAGGTTTTTTTTCGGGGGAAACACACTCCCTGCACTGACGGGCCCGAGACTTCTGTCGGATCTTTGATCGCTTTCCCCGCATGTTTCCCACCTCTTCACTTCCCTCGGACGGAATTAGACCCAAAAAATGAAACCCTTTATAAAAGGGGATTTTTTGCTTCATACTCCGCACCCCTCTGGAATGATTTCTCGCCGCTCAGCCGTCTCGCATCGGAACAGATTTTCGGGGCCCGTCCCCACCGCCTAAGTCCCCCTGACCCCACACATGGCGAGGCCGGCGGGCTTTTTCCCGTATGTATGAGTGCACTTCCTCGGAGGGGAAGCTAGGGGCCCCCCGCACGCGCCCCCTGTCCCCGCACTCGCTCATACCTGGGAGGCGCGGGGGACTTTACATGATATGTATGAGGCCACCCGGGCCCCGACATAAATCAGGCGCAATTCGCCGGAAAACTGACGGAAAAACGGCCTCGACCCGCGGATTCATACTGTGGGGCCTATCTTTTTCCCGAAGTTACAAATTGAAAAAAAAGGGAAAACATAGACCCAAAGATTTTCACAAAGACCAAATTGTGATGGCTAGGCATCAGAGTGAAAGCACCTCCACAGTGTCTTTTTGGTTGGGTATTCCAACCAAATCAATTGCAGGTCATGGTTGACTAAACTCACGATACACTGGGATGAAAGTTATGCAAGAAGATGACTGATCACACATTTCTAAAAGTTACTGCTGGCTAAAGTGGAAAGGTGTCAGAACACACAATGCATCTCAGTTCTGGCATGGGGCGTACAGCCTTTGGGTTTCACATAGCAGGACAAAATACCCGCGGGTTCTTTTTAGAAAACCACATATTTTGTTCTTTGGGGTGGTTTTTAGGGATGGTTTTTGTCCACATTTGTGGATCGCCTTCCCCCCTAACATGAAGTGACATCTTCTGCCCGAAAACCGGAATATTGTGCATGTTCAAAGTTTTTCGGAACGTTGGTGGCTAAAAATCTGTTCAGTTTGGACTACTGAACTAATTTTCTATTAAAGTCTATGGGGAGGGTTTCTGGTCATTTTTCACATTCGAAAACCATCCGAAGATCTGGTCAAGAACCTTACCGCGTGGACGAACCTTTAAGACGACATGTATATGTGGTGCTGTGCCAGTAGTCTGGTGTCCTTTCAGCCCAATAACAGGAGCCCTGTTTTCTAGATTTATAATCAGGCGCACTCCAAAATTACCGGGCGCCCGCGGCACTTTGTAATGTTCCTGAGATCGGGGCGCATTCTGGAGGCGTATCGCACCACAATCATATGATTCTACACATTTATGATGGGAGGATGGAAAAACTGGCCGCATTACTGCTGGAGCAGGTAGACCAGGTTAAAAGTGGTTTACCTGAACCTGATTCGTTGTTTTGGAGCTAGAAAGTGCCTAATCTATGACCCGCAGTAAAATAGATTCATAGATTCAGGCGCATTCTACGCACTAATGCGCACAAATGGTATCTAGGCGCCAAAATTCATACATGTTATCCTTAGAGTGCACATGCTAACCCTTGTAACCCTGCTATGCTCACTCTTTAGAGATGTATGTAAACATATTGTTCACATAAAGGGTTGGACTAGGATTCTTTGGACGAACTTGAGGATGTAATTCTAAGGTTCCTTAGTTTAGAGGCACTTTTTGGGTGCCATGGTATATATGGTCAATCTTTGACTTAGGCACTGATTTGATGAAGGATATGATGACAATGGCTTAGGAAATGTTAATAAAAGGTCTTTCTGGTTTGTACTGTTAATGGAAGTACTTTTTAGCTTGTGCCGCTATGGAGAGCACTGTTAATGAGGACAGTCTAGCTTTCACAACAGCATGAGCATCAGTATTTAAGGGAAGGGTGTATGTGACAAAAATATTATACTTTTTTAAGCCTGTTATTTCTTTTTGGCAACTATGCCACACAAATAGCTCTGCCTGCTACTAACACCCTTTGTCATCTCAGGTAGTTGTTAAGCCTTGCTCCTAATAAGCAACCTTCTGAATAACAGTGGTATTGTTATAATGAGGTGAATGTCTTTCAGGACATTTAGTAGAAGTAGAATGTAGTTTGGTTTAGAAGGGGACGTATTTAAAAATTAAATATTGAATACAGCCCATGAATAAACAGATTTCATTTACACTATGTTACATACACATCCCAGAAATATATATATATATATATATATATATATATATATACACATTGGTATCAATCATGGACATTTCTGCTTACACCCAGCTGAAAACCTCAGTATTTCACTTTATAGAATTAAGATTGTGTTTCTTGGGGTAGCCTGAAGCTTTATGTGCTATAAATACCTTCCTGCACGCATACTTACAATAAACAAGACATACATTATCTTACCAAATAACTGTATAATCATGTTTATCACCTGCTGAAGGCTAGAAAGGCAATAGGTTATGTGCTGTTTACCTACACAACAAACTTACTTTAAATATAACAATTCTGCTCTATTTAAGAAAGCAACAAACTTTAATTTATTGCCTTAAGGGTTTGCTCAAAACTACTTTGTTGGTTGTTCTAGCATCATTGCATACACTCTGTACCTTAAAGAGTCTACTGGCTAACATTTTTGACATTTCAACATGACTTTTGGATATGGGATGAACCTTCACACCCTTAGAGATTTTTTGGCCAGATTCAGCCATTATTCAACCGAAAAACAACATTTTTTAGTATTGGCGGTAGAATGTTTATTTACAAATAGTTTTTTTATGTTTGACAAACAATATTTTTATCAGATCTCAGGAGCATCTATGGGGGCGAGGTTCTCGCCCTCTCTGGTGAATATTTTTATGTTCTCTTGGGAAGAAAAATTTATTTTCAATCTAGAACAACCATTTGTGGACCACATCAAATGGTATTCCAGATATATAGACGACTTGGTGTTCATATGGTTAGGGGACAATAATAGTGTCAAGGATTTCGTCACATATATCAATAATAACCAAATTGGTTTGAAATTAACTTTTGACCATCAACACGAAACCTTGAACTATTTGGATGTAACGTTGATAGCTAGTGAAGATGGTTCTATCAGGGTGAGACCATATTACAAACCAATGTATAGAAATTCAACTCTGAGAGCGAGTTCATGTTACCCTACACATGTAGTGAGAAATATGCCAGTAGGAGAGCTCATTAGGGTTAAAAGAAACTGCACTTCGGACATAGAGTATTTGGAACAGCAAAAAATGACTTGTAATAAGTTAAGGGATAGAGGTTTTCCACACTGGCTTCTAGATAAAGCAGTAGCAAAGGTGAATAACATGGATAGAAAACAATTGTTTTGGAAAAAACATAAAATGTACAAATCTAACGATGATGTAATCACATTTTCAACCAACTATAGCCGACAGTTTGGTGAAATAGTAAAAATAATCAAGACTCATTAACCAATTCTGTTTGTAAATCAATCGATCAAATATATGTTAAAGAAAAATATAAGATTCGTATCTCTCAAGGCTCCCACTATATCGTCACAAATTTCTCCCAGTATGTTTGTTACAGATAGGGTTACTCAGGACACCTGGTTAAACACGGTAGGGTTTTATGGATTTGGGCATAAGATATGCAAAGTATGCAAACAGGTAAAAAAAAACACTACCTTTACATCCTACTCCAATGACAGGAGATTTGCCATTAAGAGATTTATAAATTGCAATACTAAGTCTGTCATTTATTTAATAAGCTGTGAGTGCTGCAAGGTACAGTATGTAGGATGTACGTCCGGCCAACTCAAAGTCCGCATTAGACGACATATGTCTGATGCGGGTCAACAAGATCAGTTCAAGACATCATCAGTGTTGAGACACTTCTCTGAAGTGCACGGAGGAGATTTAAGATCACTTACTGTGATCGGAATTGAGCAGGTGCATCGGTCAGCACGAGGAGGGGATTTTCACAGGAAGCTCCTAGCCAGAGAAGCCTGGTGGATATTCCACCTCGATCCTCGTATACTGAAAGGATTAAACATACCGCAGGACATACAATATCATTACTAAATTGCAAGTAGGTAACTTAACATTAGATTAGGCAAGACAGATAGGTGTTATAGATGCATATTTTGTATAGTTGTTTTATACGAGTTTAACGGGAAAATTACGTCATGCTTGAAAGGTCCTATATAAGGGAAAGTTAAACAAGGGAAAGACAGCTATGAGTAAGGGTCACGTGACACGAAACACATTGGCGGTTTAGCCTCATTCGGTCTATCTACACAGCCTAAGACTGAGGGTCTCTTGTAAACTGCATGTATGTAAGCAGATTTATTTTTTCTGATTTTTTAAAAAATGGATAAATAAACATTAAGCGATTATGCTTTTTAATTTGCCCGGTCTGCACCTGCAAGCTTCTTTCCTTCTATCTGCCGTTTATTTGCTGAAGCTGGTTCATTCTTTGTTTGCTTGCTATTTGGATTTTGGACAAGGGGTTGCACCCTGAACCGAACGCTCGCAATAGATAAACTCCAAGATTGCAGGTGAGCTGTTCAATTTGTGTTTGTGCTTTTCACCTAATGTAACCCAAACTACTATAACTTAAACTCTGGAATAAATGCAAAAAACACATTACATGGTGTCAAAATGGCCACAGCTTCATGAAAACCGCAGGAGTTTAATAATTACAGAAGGTACATAAAGGTACAATGTTCTGGGGAATTTTGTGAATCCAGCATCTCCGAAAACTTAAATCTGAACTTCTTTATTGTATAACATTAAAATCGGTTTCCAAAATCCCAAAAGCACAAAATCACAGCATACATGTTTCGAGCTGACTGCGCTTAATAGTTGCAATCTTCTGTTCCCCATATGACTGCTGCAGTTATATTTGTGCCCAGATGGTCACATACAACTTTATAAGGACTGCAAAATGGACAAATGGAATGTGTCATCTGTTGTCCAAATACAAGCCTTACATGCAATTAATATCAAACTTGGGACAAATTTTTTAAATTCGTCTGACTTTCGATCCCTATCCTCCTTTTTTTGCCAGTATAGATACCAACTTAGCTTCTTAAGAAACTATAGACTTGACACATAACACCATGATATCACACCACAGAAATTTATCTTAACTTTTTTATTACTTTCAGTGTATTTTGTCGTGTTCAGGTAACACTGAAAGCCGTGAATAGCTGTCACATAAAATGTACATCAAATGGGACATTTTATTACTTTACTGAGACACAGTGCTATACAGCTCCTGGAAAAAATCTTGGGATCACCTCACTTAGATAATATGACAAACACACAAATCACAGATTTTAGACACATCAATATTTGTTGAATAGATGGACATTTTGGCATCATGAAACATGCTGCGAGCAAAACAAGTTATTATTTCAATAGCTTATGTTTTACAAAATAGATAAAATAGAGGAAAATCTACTTACTGGAATCACTTGATGTTGGACAAAATATTTTGGAAGCATCTAAAATAAAATCACAGTTGGTACTCTGTTGCTGATCCTCTAGCTTTTATGACAGCCTGAATTCCAAGAGGCTTGGACTTCACCAATGATAAGCAATATTCTACATCAGGTTACTTCCAACAATCTTAGAGAGCAGTTGACAGATTAGCTTTATGGGATGGAGCGTTTTATTTTGTTTTCAACATAAATTTTCAATCAGATTGAGATCTAGACTAGTTGCTAGCCATTGACATCCAAGCCTCACACCAACTTCACCTCAAAAACATATCTGAAATCCACTGTTCTTAACTATAATTTGCTAGTGCATGCCATCATTATCCCTTGCCTGGACTACTGCATCATCCATCTCTGTGGCCTTCTATCTGACACTCTTGCTTTCTTCCAATCCACCTCTCTCCCCGTTATTACTCTACTTCTGATCTCTGCCAGTCCCTTCACTTGATGTCCATTGCCCTATGAACTCTATTTAACCTATTAACCATGACATACAATCTCTGCCTTTATTTCCAGCTACTTCCACTCCAATATCTGATTCTTACAAGACCTCTTTGTTTGCTATCCTATTGTCTGCACCTCAGGATAGCCTTCAACATGTTTTCTTTGTTGCCACTACAAGAACATGTAAACAGCTTCATCCCTTAATGGTGCTTTAAAACAATTAAAGTGGTATTCCCACCATAAAGGTTGATGGCATATCAGTTGGATACACCTTCATTGCTTGATAGGTAGGGGTTCCATCTCTGGAACCTGCACCTATTTTGAAAACGAGCCACAGAAAATGTGAACTCAGTATGGAAAGCAGGTTGCACTTGCACATTATTCCCCATTCTGTTCTATGGGAATCCACTGCAGCCAAACACAACGGTCAGCTGTACTAAGAACTCCCATAGACTGCTGAGTCAAGCACAAGCATGACCAACTCTCCATTTTGAGCCAAAACACTCTGGGACCCAAAGGTGAGACTTTGATGGCATTTACTGATTAAAGTCTATGGTAGAAACACCCCTTTAATAATAATCTGTGTCAGAATTTTCTGCCTCTAAAGGGGTGATAATGATGAGTTTTATGCCTTTAGTTAGCACTATTAAATATGAACACTAGTGATCAATGTGAGTGGTACCAGTAATGTATGTAATGTGATTATGCTATCATGTATTTACTTTTGGTGGTGTTGGATGTAAGGGAGGGTATTGGGAGCATCAATTCTCAAGTCCTTAATCAACTTGTTGGTTACACAGTGGCGCTCTGGGCAGTTGCGCTCTGTTGAGCAACACTGTGTAAAACTGAGGGATTAAGTTACTTAAAGGCAGAGGTAAGAAGCCCCATGGGAGAGTTCTTGGCATGGAGATCATCTATTAGAGACCAGCTCCTACTCCCACTAACGAGGAATTCACTTCATGGGGTTTCGTCAACAATTGCAGATAACTTGTCTAATTCTAAGGTCTAGATTAGTGATGAGCGATTACGTTGACTATCGTCATCGGGTCGATAGTCGATATCGGCAATTATCAAGATAGTCGATAATAGATTATCGCCGATGACCATTAAAGTCTATGGGAGAGGAACAACACCTTCATTCTTACACCCAAACAGGGCTGGAGAAGCTGGAATTAACATCCAAACAGTCAAAAAGGATACGTGCTCACATCTTAGGCAACACACTTAGGTTTTTAAAACCCACAGAAAGAAAATCACAGACCATTCACTATCCCTGTCTTGTACCACGCATGACCCTAAACTTCAAACCCAAAAAAATTAAAATGGGGCCAGAAGGAGTATTATTTGAACCATCCCCCCTTTTTTTTGAACTGGGCAATGACTAAAAAGTTCTGACCACATTGACCTTAAACCTTCACCCCAAATTAAAAAGTCCGAAAAAGGATCCCTTTACCACCATTTTATTTTAACTGGACTTGAATCCCGCCTGGGCCGCAGATGACCTTAAAAATGTCTTACCCCCAGATTTAACCCCTTACCAAAATTTGCCGATCCTACGGGAATGTCGGTAGGGTTCCCGCAAATTGCCGTAGATCGTCAAGGGGATCTTGCCGCTCACAACGGAGCGCCAAGTCCGGAAGGGAAACCCGCGATATTACCGCTGGCATCATGCCGCACCCCCCACCCGGGTAGCTAGGCCCGGGGATTAACCCCCCAAGTCGGACATCTTGGGGCGCGCATCCGCTGCGGGGGGCAGAGTGACTCCTTTTGCCCGAAACCGGCGCATAATGGGGCGAGCGCCGTCGATTCTCCCACCAGCAGCCCATTCTGAAGCAAAATCCGGGTGTCTGGTGACGTCACGATGCCCACAATGCTTTTTGGGGACCTACAGACATTGCCATGGAGACCAGCATAAGCTTTAAAACGTATGCTGATCTCCTATTGCATGAACATCTGACGATCGTTCAAGCAATTTCCCCCCGGGGGAAAAATGTAAAAAGTGTGAAAAATAAAAAAAAAAGTGTAAAAAAGTAAAAAACAAACCAAAAAAAAAAAAAAAAAAAAGTACATCCCCTTTTCCCCTTTACAAACGCCAATCGCCCCAAAAAAAGATCAAAAATAAATAAATACCCATAAATTTGGGATCGCCGCGTGCGTAGGACCCACCCTATAAAAACTGCATGTTAATTTAACCGTACGGTGAACGCCGAAAAAAACAAAACAAAAAACAGTCACAAAATTTGCGATTTTTTTTTCACCCCTGCAGCAATAAAATGGAATAAAAAGCGATAAAAAAACCATTAAACGCCAAAGTTGCCCAATTAAAACGTCAGTTCATCAGCAAAAAAAAATCCTTACATAGCTCTGTTTTTCGAAAAATTAAAATTCGGGCTATAAAGATAGCGAGCATAAATATTTTTTCCCCTTTTTAAAAAAATTTTTTTTTAAAAAAAATTGTGCTTTCAAATAAAAAAAAAAAAAATATTAAAATTTGGGTATCCCCGAATCGTCCAACCCACACAGTAAAACTAATTGTCACGGATATTTCATGGTGAACGTATTAAAAATAAAAAAACACTGCTAGGGAAAGCATATTTCTTCACCCTGCCTTCCAAAAACCGGGTTTAAAAGCGATCATAAAGTCTTGTTCCCCTCAAAAAATGTTTCCAAAAAAAACGTCAACTCATCCCAAAAAAAAAAATCCCTATACAGCCCATAAACAGAAAAATAAAAAAAAGTTAGGCTCTCAGACTGCGGTGAGCAAAAAAAATGTTTTCCTTTTCAAATAAAAGTGTTTTTATTGTGTAAAAGCAGTAAAACATTGATGCTGATGATGACATTTGTGGCTGTGACTGGGAGGACGAGGAGCTAAGACTGCAGGATGCAGGTTGGGATTTAAACACTGAAGAACACTGTTCGTTACTGAATTTACAGGGCCCGACCCAGCGTACAAACCTGACGGTCTTGCAACCACATTGCTGGCATCTGTTGTCGCCAGGGGCGGAAGGAGCACCCTTCTCTCGTACCCCTACCTCCCAACCCCTCTTTGGGCCCTTCCCCCTGCATTTTTGTTCATGTTCAGAAAGAAAACATTTAAGAGGTATGAAGATTTTTTGAAAAAATCTCTTTTAAAAATGGGAAATCACAGCAAATTTTTAAATCCCCCTAATTTCCACACCAACTAGGATTAGAAACTGAATTGTTTCTAGGGGTACCTTTAAAAAGAGTTGTGAAGAAAACCGTAAGACAAAATCAACAGTGTTTTCCTTCTCCCCGGGATTTACAACTGCCCATAGGACAGAATTGACGTTTTCAACAAAAATCATAAAAGTGCCCAAACTGAGATTCAACAAGCGCAATAAAACTATTCAAAGTTACACGGATGAGAAAATGCTTTTTTTGCAGCAATGACAAACGAGAACATTTTGCTGAAAATTTTTCATCAGAATTGTTTTTCCCATGTGGCTATTTAAAAAAAACTGGGGCCCCCACCACTGCAATCGCATTTAAAAAATTATACGGATAAAAAAACGGGGTTTTTTGCACCATAAATACCCCCTGGGGTGATAAAAAGTCTGTATCCTATTTGGTAAAAAGGGGTTTTCTTTTAAAACAAAGCTGGGCTGCGCCAAAGGAAAAACACGGAAAAAAATTGGTTTTTTAATAATAGGGGGTTTTTTGCCTAGAAATACCCCTTTGCAATTACTAGCAAGTTTCTGTATCCAAATTTTTTTTTTTACAAAAAGGGGGTCTTTGAAAAAAGCGGGCCGCCTGTCACGTTCGTGTCATCTGGCTCTGGTCGTCGGCGAACCCCGCTGCGCCATAATTTGGGCCTTACTTTTTCTTGTGTGAACACTGTCTTCCTTTCGGGGACTCTAATTTAAAATTTTGGCCAACGCCCGTGGCCAAACTTTCCAGCACTCTCGGGGTTTAATCTCACTCCAGGATTGACAATCCTGCTTCCTATCACCTCGCTCTTTTTTCCCCCCCTTTCCCCCATTTATAGCCACCCTTCCTTCATTTTTGCCTGCATAGGGTTTTTTCCCCCTGTATTTCGCCGTATTTGTTCTTGTTCGTGCCTCCCTGCCCTTTTGGGCTTTGGCCCCCCTTTTTCCCCCTCTGTCTCACCTCTTCCCCACTTTCCCGTGCTGTTGCCGACTTTGGGACTGCCCCCCGGTTTCCCTTTTGTCTTCACCTCGTCCCCTCTTCCCCCGAACTGTTGCTGATGTGGACCGCCAAAACCCCCTCTCTTTTTTGGGTTTTCGTTTGCCCTTCTGTGCCACTTTTTAAAGTGCAGTTACATCTTCTGGTTGGGGCCGGGCCTGTTAAGGAGTCGGGTTCCCCAAAAGGCAGGGACAGGGCTGGGATCAAGTCGGGGCCCACTTTCTGTGTATTGCCCCCTGATGGCCCCTGACATTATAGCAGGCCCTACTAAAAACCCTTCTCACCTGGGTTCAATGAGTACCGATCTGTCGGTCTCGACCGTTGGAGGTTAAACCCACGCAATTCCAGGGCATGGCGGGCCTTATGTCCCAGATCTCATCCGACTGGATCCTTTTCACTCCCCCCGATCCAGTCGTCCCGAGATACGTGCCCCCCCCCCGGGGTTTTGGGTCAAATGTACAGCACAAACCAAACTTGGGCGACTTCCTGACTGTTTCGAGGGAAACCCGATAATTTCGGACCTTCGGGAACCCTTCGCCTTTTTTTTTCGGTTAAACCCAATTTTTTTCCTCGGGGCGAGAAAGTTCCATGGCGGTGTCCCTCCCCCAGGTCCCCTCGGTTTGGGCTTTGAGCAGCTCCTGGGGCCCCCTGAGTGGAGAGGGTGGACAAATTTTTTTCTTACTTGGGCCATTTTATATGACCCTAACCGGGAGCGTAGCAGAAACTCATCTTTATCCTCCCAGGGCATCGAAAAGGCTGAGGAGTACTGCTCTGAATTCCCCCAATGGAGTCGGAAATTTGGGGTGGCCTGATCCCCCTCTAAGACCCTTTTCAACGGGGGGCTGTCGAAGCTTTTAAGGGAGCGATGGTAGTCTCCTACTCCAAAACCTTAGGGGTTTTTTATGATTTTAGCTGTACTATCGACAGAAGTTTAAGAAAGACGAAAGGAAAAGATGGGGGTTTTTCTGAAAGTTTAGATCGAAGCCCCCTGTTAATTCTTTCTCCACTATTCTGCTAAACTCCTCTTCCACTCTTTTCACCATCCCCTGCTGCGGGCCTCGGAAGGGGGAACCCAGGTTTTGGGCTCCGCGTCGGCGGCTACAGGAGGAAACATCGAGCGGGAAACAATGCCTTGTGTTTCTACTTGGGGGATTCCGGGCCATGCCCTGAGAGCTGCCCGCCCCGGCCTAATCACCTGGGAGATCGGCAAACGCCTAAGGACAGCAAGAAGGATAATCAGCGAAACGGTACCCCTTAATTGGGAAACAAGATTTCTTTGCCGGTAACCTAATTCCGGGGGCCAAGGTTTTGTGTGTAAGTTTTGGATGTTTTCAGGAGCACTTTATTTCATTAGCATGTTGTGGCCCAAAGCCTTAGGGGAAAACTAACCCCCGTTATGTTCCCCCTTTTCGGTTTCAGGTTGATCTACCCCCTTAATGGAGGAAGAATAGAATACCGCCCACTGAAATTACGTTGAATGTTGGGGTGCCTGCATTCGAACAATTTTTTTTTTTTGTAAGGAGAATTACTACTGATTTTAAATTTTGGGTTCCCTGGTTACCCTTCATAATCCGTGTTGATGGGGGACTGCTGAGTTGGTTTAAAAAGGGGGGATTCATGGGGGTCCTCTTTTGAAGACTGAAACAGTCCTTGGGTGGTTTTAAAAATGTGTTATACTATGCCCCCGATTGGGTCTCTGATTTTGAAGATGTCTTTGATTCCGTTGCGGACACCCTCCCGCCGCACCGGCCATATGAATTGCGCATAGACCTGGGTTCCCGGGGGGCCCAAACTGCCTAAGGGTTTGTTTTTTTTAATTATCTACCCCCGGAACGGGAATCTAGCGTCAATATACAAGGGAAAGCCCGGAAAAAATCACTACGACCTCCACCTCGCCGGGGGGTGTGGTTTTTTCTTTGCGAGAAAAAAGATGGGGCCTTCCGTCCCTTATTACTACGGGGAGCTCAAAAGATCAAAATAAAAAGACCGCATCCCCTTCCCCCATCCCGGATCTTTTTAGGGTGGTCGGTGCCCATGGTTTTCCAAAATTGATTCCGGGGGCATACAAAAATAATCCGGGTCAGGGAAAGGGGGCAAAGGGAAACGGCCTTTAATACTCCTGAGGGGGACTTCGAATCCTATATGCCGTTTTGGGCTTTGAATGCCCCCGCCGTCTTCCAACATTTGTTAACGATTCTTTAGAGACCTTTTGGTCGTTTTTTTTTTATTGTGTACTTAGATGACTCCTCATCTTTTTCCCCCGGATTTTGAACTCACAAAACATTAAGGGAGGGCCCTCCAGGTTTGTAGAATCAATTAGCGCCAAAATGTCTAAAAAGTCTGTTCGGGGGTCCCCGGAGATAGGGGTTTTTGGGGGGCATACTTGTCCCAGTGCATAAGTATGACCCACAAAAGGTTTCGGCCATCCACAGGGGTGAAACCTCTACCCTTAGGAATCCCAAATTTTTTTTGGTTTTGCTAAATTCTACGCAAAATTTTTCAAAAATTTTTCCCTTTATTGAAAACCCCCCCCACTGACCTTACTAAGAAAGGGGCGGACCCCCCCCCCTGGGGAACCTGAGGGCCCAACAGGGATTCCTACCTTTAAATATGTTTCACTTCTGCACCTGTCTTGGTCCCCCCAGATCCGAACAACCTTTTTTTTGTAGAGTGGACGATCTGAAACAGGGGGGGGAGCCCTCCTGTCCAGGGGGAAATTTAACCCTTTACAAATCTTGGCCCCCTTGCCCTTCTTCTCCAAAAGTTCCCCCCACCGCGGAGGTCAACTACGATATTTGGTAAAAGGGAACTGCTACCAAAAATGGGCTTTTGAAAGTGGGGGACCTTTTTGGAGGGGGCCAGATTCGGGTGATGTTTTTTTCGCCATAAAAATCTGTTGTATCTGATAAAGCAAACGGTTTTAAACCCCCCCCAAGCACGAGGGGGTCTGTTTTTTTCTAGGTTCAATTTTGAGGAATATCGTCCAGGGCAAAAATGTTAAGGCTGACGCCCTTTTCCCGAAGCTTTGGGATAAATGACATCTGGGGGGGGAAACCCGAAAAAAACCTCGCCCGGGGGTGGTTTTCGCTACCCCTTTCCCTGACTTTGTCCCCGATTGCGAACTCTCAAGGCTTGGCCCCTCCCCGTATCCCCCCAAAACCTTTGTTCCAGTCTCTCCGTTTAAAAATCTTGGGGAGGTCCACTCCTAGCCTGTCGGGCACCTGGGATCGGGGCACCGGGGTATTGTCTCGTACCTATTGGTGGCCTTCGTGGCAGCGTGATGTCGGGGAATTTTTTACTGCTTTTAGACTTGTGCCAGGGGTAAAAGGGACCCCGCAAATTCCGAAAGGATTTTTCACCCCTCTGCGTTGCCCAATAGGCCCTGGTCCCACTATTATGGATTTTTTACCGAAACCTTTCCCTTTCTAAGGGTAAGTCGGGAAAATTTTTGGGGGGGGGGTGGCCCGATTTTTCTAAAAAAGTGTCATCTTATTGCTCTAAAAAAATTACCAAGCCAAAAACCCCCGCCGTTTTTTTCGTCCTATAAATGAACTTCATGGATTCCTTCCATATTGTGTCTGATAAGGGGGACAGTTTGTGTCAAGGTTTTTGGAGGGGTTTTGTGGTAAATTTGGGGATCCTTTGTCCTTCTCCCCTTTCCTTTCCCCCCCGAGCTAAAAGGGCAACTGAAGAAATTAATCAGTCACTAGAACAAAATCTTAGATTTAGTTTCGGGTGTCAGGAAAAGGAAATGGTTTTTTGCCATGGCCCAGTTTGCTCTTAACATCACAGAATTTCCCCAACCATTTTCTCCCTTTTACTTAATTACGGCTTTAACCCCCAATACTCCCCCCAAACAGGTTGCGAATTAAGTTTTCTTCATAAAAACCGCCATCAAGCACGGCCTTGGCTAGGGGTCCCCGAACCTAGAAAGCCCAACAACAAAAATTTAAAAAATGCTAATAGAAAACGTCGACCCGGACCTGAATATGCTGTCGGGGGCCCAAATGTGGGTCTGACAAAAAATCTCCGCCTTCGGGGGCCCCTCACTAAGTTTTCCCCTCGGTTTATTGGTCCCTTTGTTATTTTGAAATTTTTAACCCGGTATCTTTTAGATTACGCCTTCCAGTTCCCTCCGCATTTACCGGTTTCACAAGTCCTTACTTAAAAGGTACTTCCTGCTGTGATCGGGCGTACCCTCCCCGCCCTGGGTTTTACAAGGGGGTTAGAAACGAAATTGGGATAATTTACTCCCGCAAGTCCAGAAGCTCTCCAATACCCAGTTCCTGGAAAAGGGGATGGTCCAGAGGGCGGGTTTTTTTGGGTGACAGCTAGGGCCCTTTCACGCCCCCAACTTGTGGAAAAAATTTTCCCCCAAGCAACCCCTCCAAACCAGGGGGACCTAAGGGGGGTCCCGGGGGCCCCCATAAAGGGGGGGGGACTGTCCGTTCGTGTCATTGTCCTGGTCGTCGGCGAAAGGGCCCCTGCGCCATAAATGGGGGGCCTTTCTTTTTCTTGGTGAAAACTGTCTTCCTTCTGGGACTCTAAATTAATTCTGGCCAACGCCCGTGCCCAAAATTTTTTCCCGCACCTCTGGGTTAATCTCATCCTCAGTGATTGAAGATCCCGCTCCTATCACCTCTGCTCTCTTTCCTCCCCTTCCCTATTTTTAGCCACCACTTCCTTCATCTTTGCCCGCTATAGGTTTTTTCCCCCTAGTTTTGCCGTATTTGCTTCTTTGTTCTTTGGGTTCCCTACCTTTTGGGTTTGGACCCCAGTTTCCCCCTCTGCTCACGTCTCGTTCCACGTTGCCCGTCTGTTGCCGACTTTGACGCCCCCGTTACCCCCTTGCTTACGCAACTGTACCTGTTGCCGAACGTTGCGACTGTGGACCCCTGACTCCCTTGTTTGGTGTCTGTTTTTCCCCCTGTGTCCACTATATCAGTGCAGTTATCAGTCTTCGGGTTTGGGGCCGCCTGTTAAGGAGTGGGGTTCCCAAAAGGCAGGGGGCAGGGGCTGGGATCAGAGTCAGGGCCCCTTTTTTCTGTGTTGTGTCCCTGACTGGGCCGACAGGCCAATAAAAAAAAAGGAATTAAATTTTGGGCGTTAATAATGGTGGGTTTTTGCACCTAAGAAATACACCCTGCAAATTTCTAGCAAAATTTTTGTATGGTATTTTCTGACAAGAGGGTCTTTTTACAAACTGGGCTGCGCCCAAAGTGAATTAAACCTAATTAAAAATTTTGTCGATAATAAAACTGTTTTTGCACCTATAAATACACCTGCGGTGACTAGAAAAGTTCTGTATCCTATTGAAAGAACCAAGTGGGTCTTTGAACTAAACTGAGCTGCACCAAAGTGAAAAAAAAACTAATTAAATCGTGTACAGATAATAAAAGTGAGTTTTGCACCTATCAAATACACCTGCAGTTACTAGAAAAGATCTGTATCCTAATATAAGTACAGGCTGCACAAAATACAAGCTAATATTTCACCAAAAACTGGCCAAAAACTGTTAATAAAAACCCATTTCAATGCAGGGTCAAAGCAGAGTCTGGGCTGCACAATTATCCACTCTCCTTTCAAAAGCCTGCCTGCCAGCCTGTCTGTCTGTCTGTGTTCACCCGCACCCCCGCGGCTGTACAGCGCTAGATGCTCCTTTAAAATTCTCAGCCTAAGTAACTAAAAACTGAAAATCTCTAATCTACCTAAGTTCTAATGTTCACAGCTAAAAGCATAGTTGTCTGTGTGAACAAAGAGAACAGTTTCGCTGAGCTGTTTTGAGAGAGACCGAGCACACGTCCTGCTCTTATGATACACAGACACACACTGATCATGAACAGGAAGGGCTGTTCTATGTAAAACGAGATCATGTGATTTTTCCAGCCAATCACAACCATACACATCCCAGTCATGACGTCGCACACCCAGCTCACCCTGCTCTATTCTCTAAGCTGATTTGCTGGCTGCCAAAATGACAGGAAGAGCCGAAAATGGCGCGATATTAATAGATTATGCGCAGATTTTAACCTAAATTATCACGTGATCAAAAAAATCCGATCAACATAAAAACCATGCCAATTTCAACTTTGTCGATAATAATCGCTCAACAATAGTCTTGATCTGAGATGATAAATTTATATATTCATGTGTAGGAACAATCTAAGTTCATATTGATAGGATCTGCCATAAATGTGATAGGTACGTATAACACCTTTGGGATCTGCACTTATCTCTGTTTAGTGCTTGCCTACTACTCTCCATTCTGTTCAGTGGGAGTTCCGAATACAATAAGTGGTGTGTCTGAGATGGGAACTCCCCTTCAACCCTTCATTGATACAGAACGTATGGGTACGTCATGGTTTTGGTAAGGTCCTATGTAGCTACAAAGGAGGCTGGTATTGCTAATTGCCATACCTCCCAACCGTCCCGATTTTGGATGGACATTCCCGATTTGTAAGGTGACCAGAAATTTCCTGAGCAAAAGAGGGATACGCACCGCCCCCAAAAAATTGCATAGACCACACCTTCTTTACGCCAAATCACACTCTTCATAAAAGGTCATGTCCACTACACCCAACTACTGTGTAACGGTTCTGTAAGAAAGCTAATTCTGGGGTTTGTAATCACCCTGCTTTTCTGGACATTGGGTAGCCTATTCGGCATCAAGGAGAGCTGCCAAACTGTGCCTGAACCTAAATCATTACACTACAACCAATATAACCACCATATAGTGGTAAATACCTGTGTACACAGGCTCTGCAGACACGTAACTGATTACAGTGCAGTTACATTTAAGGACTCACAGGTGATGTCTTTCTGATCGGAGTTGTTCACTTTCCTTATTCTTCTCCATCTGGCCCAGACCATGATGACGTCTTCTCCTAGCCACAACTCATTTATGCAGAATTTAACACATAAATATTTTAGAATCCTCATTTTTCCAACACCTATATACCTACCTACAGGGCCGCCGATAGGGTGGTAGAACCACTACTCCCGTACGGGGCCCGGCCAGAATGTGAAGCAAGGGGGGGCCCGCAGCCACCAGCAGGTACCGCCCCCTTGCTCCACACTAATGGAAGAGAGAGCAGACTGCAGGCCTGCTCTCCCTACCATCACATTCAGCTGTCCCATCAGAGGGGGCCGCGCTGCAAGAAAAGCTCTACATAACATAGTTAGTGTAACTTACTTCAGCTTGAAGCATCCTGTGCACGGAGCAGTCGGCCCCTCCCCCCTGCTCCCTCTGGCCGCTGGCAGATCAGTGACGTCACCCCCCCAGCCAGAGGGAGCAGGGGGAAGGTCTGACTGCTCTGTGCACAGGATGCTTCAAGCTGAAGTGAAACTGAATGCAATATAAAGCTATTGTGTGCTGACTACTCCACCTGCAGTGCAGTCCCCTATTTTTACCATAGGGATGCCAGGCCAGTTTCCAGTCCTGTGGGGCCCCAATCAAGGCTCCTAAGACTTATGGGGCCCTGCTCAAGGCCCCATAAGTCTTAGGAGCCTTGATTGGAGCCCCACAAATCCCAGGGGCCTTTAGCGGGGCCCCCAAATTTTAGGGGCCTTGAACTGGGCCCTGCAAATCTTAGGGGCTTGAGTGGGCCTCACAAGCCTCCTGGGACTTGTGGGGCCCCACTCTAGGCCCCTGGGATTTGTAGGGCCCCACTCAAGTCTCCTAAGATTTGTGGGGCCGTGCACAAGGCTCCTAAGATTTGGGGGCCCCGATCAGGGCCCTTGGGATTTGCAGGGCCCCGTTCAAGGCCCCTAGGATTTGGGGCCCCACTCAAGTCTCCTAAGATTTGTGGGACCATGCACAAGGCTCCTAAGATGTGTGGGGCCTTGAGCAGGGCCCCACAAATCTTAGGAACCTTGATTGGGGCCCCACAAATCAGAGGGGCCTTTAGCGGGGCCCCCAAGTCTTAGAGGCCTTGAATAGGGCCCTGCAAATCCCAGGGGTTTTGATCAGGGTCCCCAAATCTTAGGGGCCTTGATCGGAGCCCTGCAAATCTCAGGGGCCTTGAGTGGGCCTCTCAAGCCTCCTGGGACTTGTGGGGCCCCGCTCAAGGCCCCTGGGTTGCTGGGTGTGGTTGGTGGAGGCGGGGTGCTCAGGCACTTTAGCTGTAGGGGGCCCTGAAATTTCTGATGGTGGGCCTGCCTACCTACCTACTAGGAGGGGTTATATACCCAGAATGGGAAGCTATACAGAAAGACTTGGTGACCTGCTTACCTATGATAGGAAAGTTGAATCCCTGCTGTAGGAGGTGGGGAGTCACCCATAGTTCCTGTTTAGGCCCCCATAAGGTAGGTAGGTATATATGTTTATTTATCCAACGGTGCTGGATCTTTTCCGCTATCCATGCGGACTTCTTGTCTAGGTATATATGTTCCCTCAGTAGGTTATAGGTACATAGGGCCCCATAGTCTGTAGGCAGGTGTACGCCCCCCCAGAATCTGTAGGCAGGTATAATATGTCCCCTATAGTCTGTTGGCAGGTACATATGTCCCCCAAGTCTGATGGCAGGTATATGACCCCCATAGTCTGTAGGCAGGTATATGTCCTCCTTATTTCGTAGGCAGGTATATGTCACCCATATTTTGTAGGCAGGTAAGCTTCCCCCATATTTCGTAGGCAGGTAAATGTCCCCCATATTTTGTGGGCAGGTAAATGTCCTCCATATTTTGTAGGCAGATATATCTTGTCCCCCCCTAGTCTGGTAGGTGTACAGATCCGGGTTAAAAATAAAAAAACTAATAGTACTCACCTTTCCCCCACTTTCCTGATGAGGGACTTGCTGCTTTCTGTCTTCCCGTACAGCTGGCATGACGTCATCATAGCACAGGCAGCATGATGACATTCTGAAGCAACCTGTGCTGGATACTCCATAGGAACACAAGCCTGCTTGTGGCCTTCTGGAGTACTCAGCGGAGCAGGGAGCTCTCACTCTCTACTCCACAATAGCAGTTTCAATTGTATGCACTCCTAAAGGAGGCTCATACAGCTGAAAAGATCAGTGGCGCTCCTGGCTCATGGCAGCGGCCAGGAAATCGGCAATGAACTGGCAATGTCCAGATGAAAGTGGGACATTGGGCATCCCACTGGGACATTGCTAATTTGCGCATCCATGGAACGCGCAAACAGTGGATGTAGACTTGCCAGCTTTCGTGGACTCTTGCCAGGAGAGCCGGCAAGTACAGCAGAGCAATGGTGCTAGGGAAACATCATAAAACCCTCCCCTGATGTCACTGGTTGCAGGAGGCTCACCCTGCCCTCTCAGCTGGACTATACAGTTTAACTGCAGCATGCACACCAGAGGGAGGTAAGAGACCTCCTCTCTGTCACCCCCACCTGACACCCTCATGGCCTATCCAGCTTTTCTGGATGCTGGATGCTGGATTTATGTATATACAACACATAACTTTATATAAATACATATTTATAGACCCCAGTAATGCTGCTGTTGTGTTGGCGCTGGTCTGTTGAAGGTGGCGGCGCATGATTATGTTAGGTGGGGTGTGGTTGGAGGCGTGTCCTGGTGTGGTGTCATTTATTTGAATGTGGTTCGAGGCATGGCCTGATGTGTCCTTCTTTGCCATCTCTAAGAGATGGGAGGTATGTAATTGAAGCTGACAGCCGCCGCTAACAGCAGGGAATGTAGTCGACTCTGTTCCTTGTTGTTTAATCCATTTGCTACCGCAGTGATTGCGGCATCCAATTAAATGAAATATGGTGCTGCACACCATTCCTCACTGCAATCGGCACCCCTGTGGTGAGATCACATAGTGCCAATCCATTAACATGGCGGCTGGTAACCTTTTGAAGGCTTCCATAGCCGCCATGTATTCATCTCTATTTCTTTCTGCCTCAGGCAGGAAGTAATAGAACCGCAATCTTTGAATTGGAGCAGCCAGAGTCAGGCAGCAGCTGCAAAGACAAACATGATCATTATCCTATTATGCAAATCACCTGTCAGATCACACATGGAATATTGTGTACAGTTTTGGGAACCACTGCACAGGAAAGACATTGTAGAGCTTGAATAGGTGCAAAGGCAGGCAACAAAAATAATAAAAGGACTGGGTGGACTGCAATACCCAGAAAGATTAGCAAGATTAGGATTATTTAGTTTAGAGAAAAGACGGCTTCGGGGGGACATAATAAATATCTATAAATACATCAAAGGTCAATATAGAGATCTCTCTCAAGATTTATTTATACCCAGGACTGTATCTAGAACAAGGAGGCATCCTCTACACCAAGAGGAAAGAAAGTTTCTATATCAACATAGAAAGGGATTCTTTACTGTTAGAGCAGTGAGACTGTGGAATTCTCTGCCAGAGGAAATTGTCATGGTGAATTCCATAACAGAGTTCAAAAAGAGTCTGGATGCATTTCTAGAGCGTAATAGTATAACGAGTTCTAGTGACTAGAATTCTGGAGAAGGATCATTGATCCAGGGGTTTATTCTGATTGCAAGATTGGAGCCGGGAAGGAATTTTATTCCCTAAAATGAGAACAATTGGCTTCTACCTTATGGGGGGGTTTTGCCTTCATCTGGATCAATACTTATATAGGATGAACTGGATTGACATCTGTCTTTTTTCAGTCTTACAAACTATGTAATGCAGAAATGTGTACTTACAATTGCGCCACCCAGTGGTCAATTGGTAAAGTGGTCAAGTGAGTAGGTGGACTCAAAGTACAAAAAAAATGTATTTACGGTATAAAATAAAAAAGTAAAAAATATTAAGAGTTCAAATAAACTCTCTTTTTCCATCTTACAAATTAAATACAAAATTACATATAATTGGTACTGCCACATCTGTAAAAGTTCGATCTTTTAAAATATAGCATAGTTTATCCTGCATGTTGAACCCCATAGAAGTAAAAAAAATTCCAAAGGCAAAATTGTGGTATTTTTGGTCATTCCTTGTCTCCTAAAAATTGGAATAAAAATTGATCAAAAAGTCCCATCTATCACAAAATGGTACCAATAAAAAGTACACTTCAGCCTGCATAAAATGCACCCTCACTCAGGTCCCTAGGTAGAAGAACAGAAAGTTTTTGGTTTCCCAATAAATTCTAAGGTACGGTCAATGACAGTAGTAGAAAGCACATCTTGTCCTGCAAAATAAAAACCCTCATGTGCCTATGTTGATAGAAACATAAATGGCTCTTGGAAGGCAGGGATGAAAAAAATGGAGAGCGATATTATTGTGACCAACTGTCAGGCATTAAAATTACCAATAAACTTATCATATAGGGCGACATGTATGAAAGGGTTTTTCACCCTTTTTCTGGCGTACAATGCACCTAACTGAGCCAGCTACAATGTCTAATGCGCCTAACTTTAGGTGCATTGTTCATTAGACTTGACACTTTCAAATGCGCCTAACATGAAGGGGTGTTCTGGGGGTGTTCTGGGGCATTATGGAGGCGCGACGCACCACATTCGTAAGATTAGACACATATATGTGGTTTGGCAAAACTATGTGCATTACTGCGCCGACAGGCAGACCTATTTCAATGTGGTGTGCCTGAGCCTGAGGAGTCGAAGTGAAGCTAGATTTTCTGTAGGGGCAAAAATGTCCAATATTTCTCAACTTACACCAGTACAATAATAAAAAGTAATTTCTTATAATTATCAAACTGTACAAAATGTAATTATTTAAAGTTAATGAAAAATGTGATTATACAAAATTAATATAAAAATCCCCAACATATAGAAATATCTCCTATAAAATGTATTTAAAAATCCTAAAATCTTAAACTGATTTTACATTAAATAACGCACTGATTATGTTGTTCAGATTTTTAAAATTTTAATTTTGACTATATTACATTTTTGCTGCTCTCACCCTTTATTCCACATACAGCAAGAGCCAGCACAGCACCGGTATTGCTCGGACCTGTGGTCCTCCAAGCAGGATCAGTACCATAGTTTCTATTCACTGTCATGCTAGTCTAATGACTTTTCTCTTATTTCCAGCCTATCTATAGCCTTTATACATGTTCGGTGCATTTTTAATGCGCCTAAGTTCCATAATGCGCCTAACGCATAGGCGAGGTGCGTCGAACTTTACACACCATTGATGAACGCACAAAAACCACTTTCATACATCAGGTGCATTATACACTGTAAATGAGACTCGACTATTCTCTTTGATGCACCTTCCTTCATACATGTCGCCCATAATGTTCTAGTTGCACTTATCTACTTAGTTATTTTAATTTGTATGCTGTGTCCAAATTTTGCAGGTCACTCATCCGTTTTACCTGTAAGGCTATGTTCACATGGCTTAAACTGGGACGTATCTTGCCCAGTATTTCGCGCTGTACTGCGCTAAATACGGTGCAAGATACGTCCCAGTCATTACGGTAATCCACAGCTCTCATAGAGAACTATGGATTGTGTCTACTCTCCCCACTCGCACAATATGACGAGCAGCTAGATAAGTGACATGTCAATTATTCACAGCGTATACGCGCCGTGAATAATGAATGTCTACGGGGCAAGCGGGCTTTGATATTTTGTAACCTTTGATATATTATGTAAACACATACATAAAAATAAAATAAAAAGCAAGTACAAATGGCATTAAGGAATATGAAATTTTGTACATTCTGTCATACAAATATCTTTACCCTTGTGAGAAAATCTGAATTAAATATATCAAAACAATATTACAGTTGCCCCCCGCAACAAAAGCATCACACACAGAGTTAAACAGACTAAAAAGGTGCAACATGAGGCCTGTGACCAAAAGAAGTGCAAAATTGAAGTTACTGTAAATATATTAGAGACAGTTAATTACTTGTTTTTTCTCTAGTAATGTCAAGTCACACAAGTTTTTTGTTTTTGTTTTTTTTAACTAGCCATTTTTACGAGATCACACCTATAATTTACAATGACACTGCCAAACCGGTTTCCATCATGCTCTCTAGTTACTATCAGTGTTAAGATATGGCTGTATCTGCAATGCTGTAAACATCCCGCAATGAATAACACAATGCCACACTGTAAAATATCTTAAACAAACCCTAAGCAATTTTTAAGCTGCATACTTAGTAACTTAATTATACTAGCAAATGGCGCCTTCATTTTTTCTAGTTTATCTGCCTTTTTAAAGCCTAATAGATTTATATAGTAGGCTTACATGACCATGGACACAAATGGATACTCATTAATATACTTTGACCTTTGTAGAGGCAAATTAATTCCAAATTCGCACATACTGGCTGAGTTGCTGGCTGTGTCAGAGCAACAACCTCATTAGGGATGTAAAAGGATGGCTTCAGGGGACACAGCGTCTGCCACCTCAGTGGGTATTACAGCCAGCTCACGAGCGGCAGGCGCACACACCAGTGACAAGGTTTGTTTCTGTCAACTTTTCACAAGGCATTAATCCCAGAAATAATCCCATTATGAGCACAACGCTAACAGAGAGGAGAAACAAAAGGAGAGGTAAAAGCAGGTTATGAATGCACAAGGACACAGTGATGTTAGAATTTGTGAAATATTCATGAAATGTCAGTCTTCTATGCACCATCAAAGTATTACTTATACACTTGCAGTATACATTGATTCCATGCTCTAGAAGTATAATGCGTTCTATTATAAGCTTGTGACAATAATTTTTCTACATCTTTGTATTATATGAACAAATTTCACACAGTTATATCTAAAACAAACTATTCACTGTTTATGGCTTATTTTACAGTAAGAAGTTTACTGATTTTTTTGTTATTTATCCTCTTTATACCACAACAACCTTAAACAAAGCCATCAATATGTGATTTAAGTATAGACTAAATGGGTTTAACAAAAATATGGAAACGGTTTAGGAATTGTAGCCATTTTATATGTAATCTGTCCATTTTCACAGTCTTAATTAGACAATTGGCTTATAAGAGGTTTCATGGTTCGGTGGGAAAATATGTGGTCCAAAGAGGTGCCAAAGCAAGTGAAGGGAGCCATCATTAGACTAAAAAAATGAAATTCTGAAAAAAAAGCAAAGCATTAACCAACTCCGCAACGCCGAATGTCCTGATAAAGCACAGAAGACAAGCGAATAATTCTGAAATCCTTTTCTTGGTTAAGGAAAAATGTTTCATAGTATTTAAAGGGGTTTTGCCACGATCTTATTTCATACTTCCTGCATCCAGCTCTTTAGCTCTATGTGCTCAGAAGGGGGCGTGTGTGATTTGTTTGAATTGCATATCATGTGCCCTGCAGGATGACATCACCAGGCCTTTCATCTCTCTAGTCAAAGAAAGATCTGTGTATGTGTAGAACTGTAAGTAGCTACATTGTAGCTCTTAGGTAATATTTTTGCTTCACTGCACAAGGGTCCTAGGTTCAAACCCCTGCAGGAACCAAACCTGTGATTTTTTTTTTCTCTTTATCAATGCACAAACCTCATTGAGGTTTCTTTTTTTATTAATTTGCATTGCTTGACTAACTACTAAGGAGTACAGAGGGCAGGAGTAGAATGACAGGACCTGGGGTTTGTACACTCAGTAGCTGCCTGAGAGGAGAAGTGATGTCTGAGCATGTCTGGCCAGGACTCAGGAGCTCTCAGCACTGGTCGTATACCCTGGAGACGAGCTGTAAACAATGGATCACTAAAGGAGCAGGTAAAAAAAAATGGTAGAGTATTTTTAATAACGATGAATGGTGAAAATGTTTATTAGTTAAATTGCAAGCTTCCCACATCAATTTTACTTTGTGGCAAAACCCCTTTAACCAAGTCAAGAAAACTCTTAAAGTGGTAGGTATATTACTGACACAGTCTACAATCAAGAGACAGTATTAGTGTAAATATAGTTTGTCTCACAATGCAACAAATAGCAATGCTCAAGGACAAAAAGGACAGAAGAATATGGATAAATAATGCCAAGTTCTTGAAGAAGATTCTTTAGACAGATGAAACCAGGCTTAGCTTGTACCAAAAGAATTGGAAGAAAAACAGAATTAGGAGGGAAAGTATGGTCTGGTGATCCGAAGCATGTCGGTTCATCTGTCAGACATGTTGTAAGCAGTGCATTGGCATGGGTATGTATATCTGTCAATGGATCACTGAAGTTTATTGATGTGGATATAACAGAATAAATTCTGAAGTGTCCATTATGCTGATAGATGCCTACAAAAGCAACAAACAAATGGAATATTCCTCACTGGCTAAGTCAATCATCTGACCTCAACCTGATTAAGCATGCTTTTCATTTGCTGAGGACATTTTAAGGTAGCTAAATTAAAGGTTCGTCAAAGCATTTCAAGTAAGAAAACTCAGCACTTGGTGACAACCATGGATATCTAGGTTCCTTAGTTTCATTAGAATTCTCTATTTTCTGTATGAAATTATTCTGGTAGCTGGTCTGCCAAAAGTTTTAAATGGGCCTCTTATGAAAGGTAAGGACATATTTTTCTGCTAAAAAGCAAGAAAAAGTGTTAAGCATTGATGTTAACATTTTTGTAATTCATAAAATTATAACACCAAAGATCAGTACATTACCAGGCCCCAAACCAGTCTTATAAATGAGCAGATCTCAGACTAACCCTTAAATTATCAAACTATTGACCCCTGAGTTATCAGATAATTTAGGGTTCTAGGGCTTGATAATTTATTTAGCAGTCTGATCTTGAGTCTGATACATTAAGATCCCTAAATTATTAGACCCCAAACTGGGCACCTTAATTATAAAAGAAGCATCCAGGCAAGTAGTTTTAGAGGAATTGTCCACTTCTTCTCCTTTAATGTTAAGATGTTAAAGCTGGAGTAAAATTAAAAAAAAAACAATATTCACCTCTGAACTCACAGTCATTCCAGCAGTGTACTTTCTGGTTCTATCCGCCAGTCTATTATATTCAAATGCAATGACACCACCAGACGTCACTGTTCAGGAGCCTTGACTTCTGGACGGTGATGTCAGGTAGTGTCACGTGACCGAAGCAGCCTCTGATTGCCAGTGACAACTGGGAGGAAGAGATCGGCAGAGAGGACTCAGGATACATTGCTAAAATGAACAAGTTTAAGCTACTTAAAGATTATGTCGGGCAGTGCATGAAAGCAGTGCTGGAGCCGGAACACAACAGAAGACAGATGAAGTGGACCAGGAGGCGCATTGCTAGAATGAACATGCCTTCAGAGCTAATTATTGGTTTTATATTTTACCCCAGCCTCAGCACCAAACAGCACATTAAAAAAAGTAAAGTAGACAACCCCTTTACACAGTATCCAGGTCTAGTGCACTGGTTAATACTACAAACATGCAGTCAAAATTTCTCTTTAGCAGACTAGATGTCTAGATGGGACAACCAGTCTACTGCTGCTATTACTCCTTCTAGGTAGACATCCATGACAGAGACATGGTAACAAAGGCATTTTTCTATGGGTTCATGCCTGTTTTATCTTATCAGAGTCCAAGGATTTTACTTTACCTTCTTCTAGACTAAATGGCTGTTCTAAGAGGAAACTTGATGGACAAGTGTCTTTTGTGTCAACATATATACTGTAACTATGTAACTAGGAATGTTTTAGCATAACAATGGGATTTATTTGCTGTATTTTAAGTGAATGATAAAGTGATTGCAATAATATTTGTTCTTTAACTAAATAGCCAGTTTGACTAAAGGTATTGCACTGACAACTCACCACAAATGAACATGAGTTCTTTTGGTGCAGAGGCACCAACCTCTCCATGCTTTTTAAGCCTTCTTAAATTACAGGCTCCTCTTTTCTATTCAGCTAATCGAAAAAACCCAAGACTGGACCAGTGACACGATAACAGCTAATGGTAAAGGCATTTTTTAAAGCTTTAATTAGCTATTTTTACAAGTCTGTATTCTCTGTTTCTTCAGCCTGTGGAGTCTCTCCTTGTGTTGATTAACCCCTTGACATGTGTGGCCAGAATAATACTGTGACCAACATGGTATATAGAGCACACCTCAGTCTATAACATAAAGCAATACACAGTGCACTCCTTGAAGTATTAGTTTGTAACAAGGTATAAAGTAGATAACATGATTTATTATATAATTCAAAAAAGTGGATATTATGCAACAGAACTTAATGCCTCTCTTAATGTAGTAAGCCTTATGGTTCTATACATATGAGTAGTTTCAAGGCAATATCACTCCCAATTGAATACCTTAAAGCACTATATACTAATTAGCATATGATAGCACTATATGCATCTTCATGCATTTCTCATTTCAATGCAGGCTAAACCTTTATACTGCATGCCCTTTAGAGTATGATAATGTAAGGCTATGTATACAGAATGTGTAGTTTTCTTATTAAAAAGGTTGTCTGCTTTAAACAATTCCATATATTAAAAGGGCCTCCTGATTATATGTGCCCCATTGTTAGATCCACGTTGGTTAGCTGTAATGAATCCAATGACACCACAAGGTTAATAAAGCATTATAGAAGTTCCACTGAAATCCATGGCCTGTCCATGTAATGCATGCACATACTGGGTCCTCCAGAATGAGAGATGTTCTTTATAGATGTAGTATGCCCTGGTTAAATGATAGGAGACCCTTACTGGAGAGGGGGCCTTTTATTAGCTCAAAATGCCTTTATAAAGTATTAAAACACTGAATTTCTAAACCACATGACCCCAGAGCCATCTTAACAGAACTATGGGCCCCTACAGTGGGCCCTGTCCACATACATGACATCACACTTGGCCATGCTTCGAGCACCCCCCAAGCACACCCAACTCATCCCCCCCCTTATCTCAGGACACTGGCAGCCTGCAGCCTGCAAGACTATTTGTCAGGGCAGGGAGCCTTTGGCTCCCTTCTCCATCATGGTTTATAACTGTTTGCACATCCTAAGAACAGACAAACAGTTAAATAAAGGTCAACCAGGGTATGTTTCTTTCATTCCTGGGACATACATACATCACTTGGGGCCCCTATACTTGTGGGGCCCCCAGGCAACTGCCTACTGTGCCCAATGGAAAAGATGGCCCTATATGACCCCTTTAAATACGTAGGGCGACATGTATGAATCCTGACGCTGATAGACTAGTTCTAAATAGCTTTAAGGTAGGATAGACTGCGCCAGAATGCATGAACCTGTTCCTCTGCAGGTCATCGATACAGACGCAGTCTAGTGCCAATACAACAACTCAGGCTCAGGCACCACCTTTATCTTGGTCTGGCTGTTCTAACTGTTCTGCGCCAAAGTTTTGGCGTCAAAGAATCATACATGTGTCTACTTCTACTAACATTATGCGACACGCCCCCAATACTTTGGCACGCTAAAAAGTGTCTTTGGCGCGGTACCGAGGCACTTATTGCACCAGAGTTTGGAGTACGCCTGTTCATACATCTATAGAACTGGTCTATTACAGCTTTTTGAGGCCAGAATTAGGGCACAGCCCCATTCATATGTCGCCAATAATGTGCAGAAACCACACTTAGATCAATGATAACACATGGAAATGTTCTCGTAATACTGTACATCAAATGATAATACATGTATGTTGCTACAGTAATGCCAATTTCGGATGGCCACATTTTAGGATTTGTATTACAGCTGCGGCCCCGGACCCTTTAATGATTTATGTAAGTTTGATAGAACTGCAGAGGGTCCAGCTGCTGTAATAAAGACCCTAATCTCAAATCGGCAGAAGATATATTTTTATGTATATGTCTACTTTCAGGTAATTCTCCAGCCTATGCCTTGGATTTGGATTTGGTAATATAAGATCTAACCAGGTTTGATTTAACATTGAGATATATCCAATACAAGAGACATTTTATCATGTTCCATTCTCCCTCAATAAAATGTTGTTATATTTCCAGCTTCAAGTGTCTCTGAAATCCAACAAGACTATTTTGGGGCTGAGTGTGTGTCAGGCAGTATTTCTTCTGGTTTTCCTCAGTTTTTTCAGCCTAACGACCTTGATCAATTACTCTAAGATGTCTTCTACATAACTACCCGGACCACACAGCACCATGTGCAGTCCCACCAATGAGACACTTTATGGCAGGACCATTTGGGTGTGTGGTGATGGAAATGAGAAAAGAACAATAAAATTCAAAATGAAGAAAGAGGGTTTTTTTTATTCTTCATTCACAGACTCCATCCCACCACCTTGTAAAAAAGAGTTTTATGGAGGCTTTTTGTAGGTATCACGGGGAGTAAAGAACTTACACTAACCAGTCCTTTCTGTATGTACCTGTGTCACGCATGTGCTTCAAACCAGGGCATGTGTGTTCAACTTTTACAAGGTATTCAGTCCCAGCCGGTGACAGCCAGAGGGAGACTCTTTGGGTGTTGTATGGATTTTACAGCGTGTAAAGGATCAGGCTAATTAGCAGGAGGGTGAGAGAGCAGTTACCAGGCAGACTGAGGTGTGGTATGTTTGTAGCCATTCATATTCTACGGCTTGAATACTAAAATCACAGGAAGATGCACATGAACAGAGAAGGAATATTAGCTGGCTGAAAATGCATCTTTACCTTTTTGCTTTTATTCATTCACAAGAATTGCTACAATCCTATAGTTTCTAGAACAAAGATATCAATACTTATTCATTTTTGGTAATCTACTATGTTACGCTCTTCTATGCTGCCGCCGCTCAACTAGGGGATGAACAGTCAGTGCAGTTTTGTATTAAGCTCTGCAAAGCCTGCAATTTCTGTCACACTCCATTATGCTAGCTTATAGCATCGAATAGCGTCCATTCATTTAGTATAGGTGACAGAGCCAAAAATGCCTCTAATATATATATATTATATATATATATATATATATATATATATATATATATATTATATATATTATTATATAATTATATATATATAATATATTATAATATGTCTGTGTGTATATATATATATATATATGTGTGTGTATATATATATATATAAATGTATATATATATACAAGCATTCCACTGTTATGTGAGGGATCAGAAGACCTAGTGTATGTAAGTATTATATATATATATATATTATATAATATATATATTTATATATATATATATATATATATTATATTAGTGCATCTCAGAAAATTAGAATGTCACGGAAAAGATAATTGGTATCAATAATTAGTGTCAAATAGAAAAACCCATATATTGCATTACTAGGTTTAATATAATACATTAGTAAGCCCTATAACAAATAAAAAGATTTAAGATATTCTAATTTTTTTTAGATGCACACTAGAATATATATGTATATGTGTATATATATGTATATATATATATACACATATACATATATATATATAATATATATATATTTATATATATATATATATATATATACAGTTATGTCTATGTAGCTTTACTAATAGCAGCAGTTACTTGGCTACATGTAGAAAAAAAAAGGAGAACTTTTTGGAACCTATGACCTCAGGGTATACCATGGCAACAAATTTTTGGTAATGTTTTTTCTTAATTTTTAACATTGTTATTTATAATTGCTAAAAAGAAATCTAAAATCCCACAGTTTTCCCTCAGGCCAGATAGCTTAATAATAGACTGACACATCCTGTTCTGTAGAGAAAACATTTCACCAGTTTCCTAATTATCATCACAGGCCGCAAATTTAGATAACATAGGATCCACCATTCACAACAGGTGATGGTTACTGCTCTCCTGTTCCCCATTCCAACACAATAACTCTCCCATAGAAATCAACAAGTCAGCTACCGTTCACAGGTTCCTATGTCCATGTAGCTGCTGTACAACTAAATGTTTTTAAAAGAAACTCAGACTTAATGGCTGCCCCAATAATCATATACACAAAACAGAATATAAAAATTACAATAATAAAATAAAAACAATGTCCATTAAAGTTTCCACCATTGTCCATCCGGAATTCCCTCCTTCAAACCCCAAATCATATCTTAAAAATCAATTATTAAAAATTTTTTTTTCTGTGCCCTAAAACATTTGTTTGGGGACTTCAACTTAAAACGTAGGGTAAGTGGTATATTAGTTTCTTGGTGAGTATCACAATTTCATTCCATTTATGTATCCATCTCATGACTCGCAAGAGTGTGTTGAAGGGGCCCCGGTACCCGGGTTCCCCCCCCCCCCCCCCCCCCCCCCCCCCCCGTAAAAAGGGATTGTGGGATGGATAACATATTGAATGAGAGTTTTTCCACCAAAAAACCCAAAAGGGGTTGTCTCACTACAATCTATTATACCTCAGTCTGTTTTTTTGGGTTTAATTTTAAATTTCGGAGCTTTTTTACTAGCTTCTATAGGCTGATAGAAGCCGGTTGTAGTTTAGAACCAGTGTGGCGCATCAGGAGAATTGAACTGTCGTACCTTTAGTGACCTGGGGTGTGCAGCCCATACAAAGAGGAAAAATTTTGGGATAGGTGAACACTGTTAATGGACACATTTGCAAAGTGATTTTTTTTC
The DNA here is from genome assembly GCA_025379985.1 of Phyllomedusa bahiana. Classification (NCBI taxonomy): domain Eukaryota; kingdom Metazoa; phylum Chordata; class Amphibia; order Anura; family Hylidae; genus Phyllomedusa; species Phyllomedusa bahiana. The sequence continues at coordinate 11,998 of JAODAL010021457.1, read as the reverse complement.
CCAAGATCTTTAAATAAAAAGAAAATTTTTTAGTGAGACAACCCTTTAATAACCACTTACCCCAAATTTTTTTAAATGGAAGTGTTACATGAATATTTATGGTGCACAGAATAAAATGTTTGGATAGATAAAAAAAGTTTGCCCCTTTTTAATGATCTTTTTATTATAAATTTTCTAGCATCCCATATGGCTTCTGATTTGGGGGGTAGCTGTAGCATCCCGTAAATAAAAACAAAAACCATTTAAAAATACGCAAAAAGGGGTGCAATGTGGGAAAATGTTTTTTCATACCCTTACCAATGCTACACATATGGTTTTCTAGGAAACTCTGGTTGGTTTGAATAATTGCCATTTACATACGAGTTTATGTTCTAATATATTCCAGTCTAAAACTGTGTGAGACTTTTCTATACTTAATTGTTACATAGTTGCACAGTTTTATAACTAATAAGGATAGAAAAAACACAGGTCAATCAAGTCCAACTTACATCCCTACTTTGTTGTCCAGGGGGAAGGCAAAACCCTAAAAACGGCGGGAAAAAACCCCTTTTTAGGAAAAAAAGGGTACCCAAACAGCCCCCTGAAATATTATATTTTTTTATGAAAGACGTCTAGGCCCTTCATGAATTTTTTCAAGGAATCCCCCTAACCCTTATGGCTGATTTCTATTTCATGCATTTGATTGTGTACTATACTGTACTATATTATCAGAAAGATTTTCATGTATTTGCATTTCTAATGCTGATTCATTAGACAAAGATTACATTTTGCACACAGCTTGCTTACCTTCGTACGATAGTTTTGATTGTGCTGTTTCTTTGAAATTTGATTACTTACTAAAAATCATGCTGATCTTGTCTTCACTTTTCTTTATCACTTCTTCCCTGATCAATGCAAAAAAGATGGGAAGCAGTGAATCCAGGTGTGGTCTTCCATTGATCATTATGCTTTCAATAAGCTAATAGCCCTAATGTGTGAACATTGATTTCCGGGTTGAAGGCAGGGTTTATTTACTGCTTCTTGTTTCCTTCCAATGAAACTACATTGATTCCAACAAGTGCTGCCTTAAAGGTCTCCGAACTGCAATTTGGCCATGCTCAGTAATGATCCTCTTGATACTGAAAGGATCAAAATTGGACACTTAAGTTATTTAGTATCTGTATAGGCTGCAATGTTCTGTCAGTTGCTCAGGATAAAAGCTTAGTCCTTTATAGTGTATTATATTCTTTTAGATAGTGTCACTTTCACTACTTTGGATTTTTAAGCATTGATGGACCTCATGAATTTTACAGATACCTGGATTTCTACATTTAAAAAAATATATGTAAGACATAGAATATGCATTAAAACATATGAAATGATACTTGTAGTGCAGTAGATACACTTTTCTAGCATTGATTTATTGTGTTCTATTCCAAGGGTTACACTGAGCAACCTCAGGCATGAAAGTGCATTGGCCCCTACACCAACCATATCGAAAATTTGATTTGGTTACAAATTGCATTATAATGGATTATCCATGAAAGAATAATGGAGCTTGCTACACACAAGGATTGATGATGGACTCCAACCTCTCCTCCCTTTTGCGGTCTGGCTTACTTTAGTTGAAAAGACAATTTGGAGGGATGGATTTTTTAGAAAAGTAGTGGCATTGCAACTTTAAGAACTTTAAAGCATATCATAGCAATAGGATATTAATGCTTATTATTATAATGTAAGCAATGAGATCTCTTGCATTGCTTTAATGCTAAAGGGGACAGTCAACTCCTGGATAGGACTACTTAGCAGATAAATAGCAAACATTAATATTCCTTAAACATATCTAAGTCATCTCAGATGCAGTCGACAGAAGAAGAAAGCAGCCACATTCAAAAGTTAGCAAGCATGACCGTTAGTTTGCCAGGCAGGTGCATTTCCTTTTAATGGAATTATTAGCAACCAACTGCACCAATTTTAAACCTAGATCAGATCCCTCAATTTATTCAGACTTCAATGTTATCAGATCCCAAAAAAACACTAGCATCAGGACATTCTGTGCCAAGCCAGCATGGACTTTACTAGGATCTATAAAGAGGGCTCCAGCCTCAAGGCATATTTTGCAACTGCAAAAAGAAATAAAATAAAAATAACATTTATAACATATAATGGAAGAAGATCAGATCAGAGCAGGCAGCAGAAGAAGATACATTTTCAGAATATGATCTGGTTCATAAACTTATAAACACAGATAGAACAAATAGATATAGCTAATCGACTGAAAACAGTCCATGGATATACCGCATAATAAAAATAAGTTCTGGGGGCACTAGAAATAATTTGCCTCTTCAAAAACAATAATTTATATATTATCATTTACCTCTACATATACAATCTTAGATTCATTAATAAATGATAAATTATGAGAAGAAAATATCTCACCATACATGTTACCATCAAATTGTTAAAGAACAAACCCACTATACCAAGACCAATGCAAGGTGAACAACCATAGTACTGTGCATACAGTGGGTATGGAAAGTATTCAGACCGTTTTAAATTTTTCAGTCTTTGTTCCATTGCAGCCATTTGGTAAGATCAAAAAAGTAAATTTTTTTGCTCATTAATGTACACTATGCACCCTATGTTGAAAGAAAAAAAACAGAAATGTAGATATTTTTGCTAATTTATTAAACAAGAAAAACTGAAGTGTCACATGGTCATAAGTATTCAGACCCTTTGCTGTGACACTCATATTTAACTCATATCCACGGGAGCAGATTGGTTCTTACCTTGTGGGTTTCAGGGCATTAACCAGTGGTGAGGCTGGGCTTAAAGTCCTTGTCTCTCTCCCTCACCCGCATTTTCCCCACCCTTGGTTGAACTTGATGGAAACGTGTCTTCTGTCAACCGAACTAACTATGTAACTATGTAACTATGTAATATGCTGTCCATCTCCTTCTGATCCTCCTTGAGAAGGTTCTACTCTTTCATTGGAGTCCAGCTGTGTTTCATTAAACTGATTGGACTTGATTAGGAAAGGAACACACCTGTCTATATAAGACCTCACAGCTCACAGTGCATGTCTAAGAAAATGTCCAAGGAGCTCAGAGATAGAATTGTTGCAAGGCACAGATCTGGCCAAGGTTACAAAAAGAATTTATGCAGCACTCAAGGTTCCTTAGAGCACAGTTGCCTCCATAATCTTTAAATGGAAGAAGTTTGGGACGACCACAACTCTTCCTCGTCCTGGCCGTCCAGCCAAAATAACCAATCATGTGAAAAGATCCTTGGTGAGAGAGGTAAAGAAGAACCCCAAGATCACTGTCGCTGAGCTCCAGAGATGCAGTAGGAAGATGGGAGAAAGTTCCACAAAGTCACCTATCACTGTAGCCCTCCACCAGTCGGAGCTTTATGGCAGAGTGTGCCGACGGAAGCCTCTCCTCAGTGCAAGACATATGAAAGGCCGGATACAGTTTGCATAAAAAACACATGAAAGACTCCAAGACTATGAGAAATGAGATTCTCTGTTCTAATGAGACGAAGATTTAACTTTTTGGTGTTCATTGTAAGGGGTATGTGTGTAGAAAACCATCACCTGCCCAATACAATCCAAACGTGAAAACATGGTGGGGGCCCGCATCATGTATGGGGTTTTTTTTCAGCTGCAGGGACAGGAGACGGGTTGCAATTAAAGGAAAGATGAATCGGCCAAGTACAGAGATATTCTGGATGAAAACCTCTTCCAGAGCGTTCTAGACCTCAGATTGGGATGAAGGTTTTTCTTCCAACAAGACAATGACCCTAAGCACACAGATAAAATAACAAAGCAGTGGCTTCAGTAAAACTCGGGGAAACCATTCTTGACTGGCCCGCCAGAGCCCTGACCTAAACCCAATTGAGCATCTCTGGAGAGACTTGAAAATGGCTGTCCACCAACGTTCACCATCCAACCTGAGGGAACTGGAGAGGATCTGCAAGGGGAAGTATGGCAGAGGATCCCAAAACCCAGGTGTGAAAAACCCTTTTTGCATTATTCCCCAAACAGTTTCATGCTGTACTAGCTCAAAAGGCTGCTTCTACTCAATTACTGAGCTAAGGGTCTGAATACTTTAGACCAGTGATATTCAGTTTTTCTTATTTAATAAATTTGCAAAAATAACTACATTTCTGTTTTTTTTCTTTCAAGATGGGGGGGGGGGCAGAGTGTACATTAATCAGCAAAAGAATTTACTTTTTTGATCTTACTAAATGGCTACAATGAAACAAAGAGTGAAAAATTTAAAGCGTTCTGAATACTTTCCGTACACACTGTATATATGTATTTATATATCTCACATTTTTGTAAATATTGTATTATTTATTTTCATGGGATGCACTGAAGATGTGATACTTGGATACAATGTAAAGTAGTCAGTGTACAGCTTGTATAACAGTGTAAGGCTATGTTCACACGATTAAATTTCGGCACACATTTCGCGTCGTATTTCCGCTCTAATACAAGCTAGATGCACGCCGAAATTATGGTAATTGATCCCAGCATACCCACTGGTAGGCCCACATTACCTTCACACTGCACACTTGCCACCTAGGTGGCTCGACCTCTGGCACCCACTACACAGACATTAACAATAATAACACATTACCAATCAAAGACTAGTATTACCATCATATAGTAACAGATACAACTTCTATACAGGTTCTCTGAATACTGTAACAGTAAATATACTAAAACCAAATTACTCAAAAGTAATGTAGGCACTTACTTCCTCACTGCAGCCTTTGAATGATGACATCGGAAAAAGACACATGACCACTGTAACCAATTAATGGCTGCAGAACGCATAAGTCAACTGCGGAGACCAGGAAGACAACAGAAGACCTGGAGAGAGCAGCAGCAGAGACAGTGCTGGAACAGAGGTGAGTGAGGAGATAACCATCACTTTTTCACATCTTGCAGCAGCACAAATTAAGAAAAAAATACTTTTGACCTTAACAACCCCTTTTTTTCTAGGGCGATAGTTGTATTTTTAGTGGCACCATTCAATGGTCTTTATAATCTGTTGAAAAAAAACAATTCTTTTTGGGGTGGGATGAGAATAAAAATGCAGTTGCATTACTATTTTTTTGTTTAATTTTTAGAATTTATCATTGGGTATAAATAACATGGTACTGTATTTTTATTCTCCTAATGAGTACAATACCAGCAATACCAAATGTATATAGTTTTCATTATTTATTTATTTTTTTAAACAATGCTTTTCATCAGCAATTTCTCTGACCAATAACTTTTTTATGCATCTTTTTACAGAGCGAGGGCTTATTTTTGGAAGACAAGCTGTATTGGTAATTTTTTGGGGTATATATGACTTTTTTTTTATCAATTAACTGTTTTTATTCCAACTGACTTAAGAGAAGAGGTGACCTAACAAAAACTGCAAATCTGGTGTCTGGTATTTTATTTATTAACTTTTCCTACCCTGCGCTGTACTCTAAGGGGACTAAAGTGGAAAACATTTTTAAAGAGTTTTAAAAGTATAAAAAATATTCAAAACACCCCTCTTTTGCTATTTTATAAATACATAAATAAAAAATTATTAAGATATGACATCATTTATACCATGTGCTGAGCATTGTATAAGAAAAAAGGCACCAATACTGCATTATTTGGTTACTTCGTGCCCTCCCCCTGAGAAAAAAAGTTGCAATAAAAAGTGGTCAAAATGATACATGTATCCCAAAATAGTACCAATAAAAACTATACTTCTACCCACAAAAAATGAGCCCTCATTCAGGTCTGTTGATTAAAAACAAAAAAATTGTTGATCCCAGAAAATGGCACTGCAGAGCAAATATAAAGAGTAGAAAAATGTAAACATTTTTAAAAGTACTGAAATATACAAAAAACATTACAAATTTGTGTAGTTGGAATCATAGTGACCTGTAGAATACAGAAAATGCCTCAGTTATTCTAAACAGTGAACTCCATAACTGCAAAACCCCTGCAAACATGGCACCATTGTGTTTTTTTCCCATTCCACCCATCACATAGAACTTTTGAGGGGTTCCTCAGTATATGGTAGATTCAAAGGAACCATTAAAAATGACATCTTGTCTCACAAAAAAAAAGCCCTCATAAAACTTTTTAGATAGAAAAATTTAAAGTTATGGCTCTCAGAATGCAAGGAGGGAAAAGCGAAAACCAAAAATCCAAAAAGTGCCATGTCATTAAGGGATTAAGGCATTCATAGCCAGTGATGAATAATGTTATACTTTAGCAGACTGGATGCGGCATTGCATAATATATGTAAGGAAGGGATGTTTTGAATTTTTGCACATTTACCTCAAAAGTCAGGAAGGGGCTAAGGATATATCAGATTTTTGAATTGGCTACTTTAATGTTTCTTCAATTTTTTTTAAGGATTTTTTTACTTTGGACTAATGCTGGTTTTATTCATTTTCTAGACACTCTTTCGCCCATCCACCCAAAAATCTTATGGATTAGTAAAATAGTGAGGTAAGAGGCCAGACCATGAATCAGTTTATTGTCCAGTTACTTATGAACTTATACTGTAGTTAAATGATTAATGCAATTTTTTTGTATTAAACCCATTGAATACGGAGCCTACACTTAAACCACATATTGATAGCTTTGTTTCAGATCCATTGTGACTTGTCACTTTGCTGAATTGTGAAAATTGTTTGATAGACCAAATTGGAAAATCGGACGCAACTTTATAAATGTATTATCAGTATTTGAATGTCCACATTCATTTGCTATGTTTAAAAACCTAAGGTATACTTTAATTATGCTATAAGATTTATTCAATTTTCTAGTTTCATGCTTCTCTGCTTATTAGTGTATATCTCCATTTGGTAAATGAACCTCTCTGTGGAGCAGTGCAGTTGAAGTAGGGTGAAAGGTCACATTTAATGATCGACTCTAAGTTATTTCCACAAAAATCTCCTGTCACTATATGGTACCTGCCTATGCAAGGCAACAGGGTCATCTAAAAACCAGTAACAAAAAGTGCAAATGGAATGCTCGAAATTAGAGTTCTGTGTCTTGCATCCTGGTCTGTATTACCTGTAATTGTATGATTGGATGTTGGAGAAATATATCTAGGTGCTGTATTTTGTACATTGTGGTCAGTGCCAGACTCCAGTGCGGTTCCTAATTAAGGGAAAACTCGAGATCTCGGGAGCCGAGCATAGAGGTGCAGAAACTGACTTTATAGCAAGTACTTTTTTATTAAACAGAATGACACAGTTTAATAGTAGAAGAGACAGGAAGGAGACACGACTCCTGATGACCTATCAATTTCAATCAAGCAATCTAGCCTTTAACATAATTGGCTATATTAGAACATGATCAATTCTTCCTGTCTCATCACAAGGCTTATGTTCAATGTGTGATTAGTACATGTCAATGTTTTATTGGTCATTCCATATAAGACAACTTAATCGGACAAGCATAATATGAGAAAATACATATATATACACATTTATATATATATTATATATATTATTTATATTATATATACATTTTATCATTTAAAATTAGTAGACTAACAGTCATGTGATCATGTGAATATGTATATATACATATATGAATGAGTATATATATTCACATATGTATATATATGTCTATATCTATCTATCTGTATATAAATATATATGTATTATATATTATACATATATTAAAATTTATTATATATAATTTATATTTATATTTTAATATATATATATATTATATATAATATTTTATATTATATTTTTTATTATATATTTTTATAATTTTTAGTGACGATCCAATCATGTTTCGGCCACCATCTTGGACCGTCCTGGGATCACCCTCTTTTGTAGAACAGTACTGGCACACCAGTCCAGGAGTTTATTTAACCTAGCCTCAGCCGGCTTTATTGAGGCACAGGAAACATACAATAACCAAAATACAAACAAAATCCTCAGGCCGTCTGGCCACTAACTAAACAATTGGTCAACGATCCCTATCTAACGTGATCTGATCCTACTGTCCAGTATCACAAATAACAGTTCCTGACAGCTTCTCCCACCAGTCACCACTGGTCTCAGGCTCCCCTCCAGCCTTGGGGAAATCAGAGCCATCGCCACTCTGTTGCCACTCCAGGTAGCCGACCACACCGACCAAACACCTACAGACCCAGGCCTTTTATAGCTGTCAAAGGACTTGCCTAAAACGTGGCCTGGAACATGGGGACCTGGAATGTGGGAACCTGGAACGTGGGAACAGCCACCCACCCATCTGCAGCTATTTCAGGAAAAGCCAGCCCTTAATGGATGGACATCAGCCGTACTACACATAGGTGTCAGCAACCTAGTGTTGCTGACCGACAACCACTGGCTTCCCCCACCGAGACCTGGGCCTCGGTGGCACGTTGCTAGCAGGACACCTGCTGTATGCCACCTAGTGGCAGCACCATGCGAATGCCTAAGGTCGCTATGCCACAATATATAGATGTATGGATACAGATATATAGATATATAGTTTTATATATATTTACATATAAATAGATAGATAGATATATGAATATATATTCATTTATATATATATATATATATATATATATATATATATATTTTATATATATATATTTTTTCACTTGACTGTTAAGCTACTGATTCTAGTTTAATTCTAGTTTAAACTGCCATCATTCTTATCACAGGCCCACCGGTGGTGTTGATTCTGGGGGCCCATCAATGGCATTGTTTCTAGGGGCTCACTGGTAAAATTTACTTTGGGGGCCCACTGGTGGAGTTGACTCTAAGGGCCCACCCTACAGCTACTGTACATGACTGCACATCTTGCCCATGCCTCTGACACTCTGTCTTTTGCTTTTTGCCTCTCTTTCTCTGCCTTTCTGCCTCTCCCAAGGATGCATTTGCCGTTGAAAATCAGCTCCATGCTCGGACTACTCTCAGGCAGGTTCCCCTGCTCCTTGTAGGCCAGTCCAAGTCTGGTCGTGATTGTGTTACAATTCAACATCGGAGTTGTATCTATATGGAGACAGGAGAAAATACACTACATTGATAAATCAAGCATATCGGATGATGGATAAAATAAACCTTTTTATTTTGTGTTTAACATTTGCATAGCTTTTTTCAGAATTGTTTCCGTAATGTAGGTGTAAGTGCTTGCTGCTTCTCTAGCGTGCAGACCGACAGACAGTTGTATATAGTAAGTGCTTCCGAATAGATGTATAAAATTGCATTGACAGCTAATGATAATATAAACCTCTAGTCCGTCTGGCCAGTTTGTTTGTAAAAAGGAAATGTACAAAGGTGACTCAGCAAAAGACAAAATGGCACCCTAGAGCTTTATTCTAGTGCCCTTCTTCCTCCTTTATTATTAACGATCCATAATTCCTAGCGAATAGCTGGTTGTTTATTTCAGCTCATTCATAATTGACAGGTTCAGGATTAATTCTAGACCTCTCTTCAGGATACTACTGCTTTTACTGAGTTTTGTTTTTAGCCTTCGGAGTCTATCTCCCCGGTGTGCTATAGGGAAGTACCAAGCGCTTTTCATTTCTGGCCTCAGAAGAACCAGTTAGTGGTTTGCCCCAGTCTTCAATTAGTTTGCCAGCTCTAGAACCCCAGTAACCACAAATTATATCAATTACCATTATTTAATGTCTAGTCTTGTGAAACCATTTCCATATTGAATAGAGTGGCAAAGGTCCAACTAGAAAATTAGTTTAATGTGTTTTAAAGTTAAAGGGGTCATATTCATTTTATAGATCATAAAAAATTTACCATGTTTTCCATTTACATACTGATAAAAAATAATGATGTGAAGAGTTATGACATTTACTTACAAAGTATAGGGCCACCTAATTTTCAGCAATGTTCATGTCCACTTAATATGTTAAAGGGGTTGTCTCATTACATTGATTCATCTTACCTCAGTCCTGTTTTCTTGGTTTCATTTTGAATTCAGGGGCGTGTTTACTGGCTTCCTCTAGCCTGCAGTAGAAGTCAGGTCTGTAGCTATAGCAACCAGTCCTGGCAGCCTATCATGAGAGATTGAACAGGTCTGTTTCTATAGCGACCTGAGGAGCTGATGCAGCCCATACACGAGGGGATATCTCAGAATATGTGGGACAGTTTTAATGGACACATATTGCAAAATGACTTGTTTTTGCACAACTCCTTTAAGTGCTGGTGGATAGGTAAGCTCAATCACTATCCCCACAGCCAGGTACTATGTTCACTGCAGAGCAGCCCATGTAAATGGCTTCTGCTCTGTTTGAGAAGGACCAGTCTGTGTGGTAGCATGGCTGTATAGTATCATGCAGGGTAAGTAAGTAGGGACTGTATGGTCAGCTACCACAGAGGGGAGGAAACCTAGTCAGTCCAGAACCCATTTCCAGCAGCTGTATCAGTAGGATGACATGATAACAAAAATTAAAAAAAACAAAAACATTTTGTTTAGTTTTTTCATGCTAGAAACAACTCAACTTATGTTAAAATAGGTAGTAACATCCTTTCACAACTTTTAGTATGAAAATGGGATAAGAACTTTTGGGATGAGATGAAAATGGCCACCACATGTAGTTGTGGGTGTATCTATAGCCATAGTAACTGCTAGAAGGCCCATGGGTTAAGGGGACCACTCAGATTCAGAAACATTTAATCAGGAATTTCTTTTTGTAGGGAATAACAAGTCGGTGGCAGTGGGGGCCCTTTTCATTTTTCTATGTAGGGGCACACCGCATTGACAAGAGGAATAGTAAATCCATCAATTTATTCATATCTTTCTAGCTTCTTTCACTTATCTAAACTGTTTGGAAATTGAAGAATCAATTAGTGTTTTTGTAATCCACAAGACTTCAAACACAGTAATTGATTACTTACCTAAAACATCTTTCTGAACAATTTAGACAACTGAAAGAAGCTTGCTGGTAATAAAGGCAGTGTAATTGGAGCGCAGTTAAAACTGTACCAAAACTGCGCTGTGTGAAAGCAGCCTAATAGAACAACACAGAGCAGTGCAGAGATTCTCCAGGATTGATACTTCCATTCACCGGTTCTCTTTTCATGCCATATTGCTTTATCCTAATTGGCAACTAATAAAATATTACACACATGCTGCATCCACAATAAAATCCATGCGTTGCATACGAACCTCAAATTTTGCTGCAGATGTGCAATGGATTTCACCCACTGCATTGCAAATTTGCAGCACACTCTAAATTTTGCAGTGATTTTTTTTATTAAATGGCGATTGTGTTTGAAAGATCCCATAAAAACACATGCCTTGTGCCATATCGTAATTCATTCCCAAAGTTGTAGTATTTTAGTATTTTAATTTAGTAAAAATTTTTTTTTTTTAGGAAGAGTGCTCCCTCAGGTTACTATAGCCTCAGGATGCAATATTTTCAACACCCAGTGGTCTTTCCTGAAACGTGTGGTTCTACCATACAGTGTCACAGGCAGTGCTGATCTGCGGCACATGTGATTGACTGGAAAATGCATCCAGTTATTATGAACATTTTACTAATAAAACATCTGTATTAATAAGGTGCATGCAGTGATGGGCAGTCTAGTAACGTCTCTTTACAGTTACAGTGTGGTTACTACATTTTCCTGTAAATCCTTTAACATGAGCCAGGATGAGAGGCTCCTTTGGGCACCAGGCGAGGGCATCTATTTAATTTTTTTCTGCTACATTGTGTATAAAGTGCATGACCCAAGTATGCTCCTGTCCTCAAAACGGAAAGTGATTTCCAGCTTCCTGCAGCTCTTTCTGATGTTATATGTAAGGATTTACTTTATCTGTATTAGTATCTGCTTCATTTTTTTAATGTTTGTTTTTCATTTAATTGGATGACATTTGTAGGTTTTAGAACCAATTACCAGTTTTCAATAGAGTTATGATTTCAGCATACAATGGTTGTCCCAGAATCAATTAATATTGTATGTCTAGGGACTGTTGTATTTTGCTTATGTCTGTACGTGTTTTAGTTTAATCCCTTGGTTT
>JAODAL010021456.1:0-67039 GCA_025379985.1 Phyllomedusa bahiana | reverse complement strand
GTTTTCCAAAAGGCCTATGCTATTCTTAGTTTCAGGAGGACAATAGGGACGTGGAGAAAATTTTGGTCTTTAGGGGGGTTGTGGGGTAAAAGGGTTTGAATCAATATTGTGTTGTACGTTAAAAACTATAAAATCCCAAGCTTTTCTCCTTATAAGGCATTTCAGCTTGAGCAGAATCCATTTTGTGGGGATGATGCAGCAATTATGAAGAAGCTAAGATGGCTGCGGCTCGGATGTGACCACTTGTTATCTGTTTCCTCAAGATGTGACCTCCGGCTATTGTCTCCCTTTTCCCTGAAGTTTCGTTTTACTGGAAATTGACTGAGTTTTGGCTGTTGCAATCCCAGAGACTTTGTACCCAGAGACAACTTTGGACCAATAAAAAATTTATTCAGAAGCTGCCTAAATAGGGGACATACGTCCTTTCCCTCTCTCCTCTACTGCGTCTGCGTTTGCTTGATTACAGATCATACAAATATGTGTGTAAGGCATTGTCTTGTCAGAATTGCTTGGAACATGAATGAGATTTGATCCGAAACTCTTGTGTCTGACCAGTTTCTATCGGCCGATACATGTTCCCCTGATCGTGATTTGGAATACCGGGACAAACGGGTGACCCCCAATGTTGGTAAATGACCCCCGACACCGCAAAATAATGGCCATTAAGATGGCTCTGGGGGAGTTGTGACCTCTTCTGGAGGGGGCCCGCCGTCCAATTAATATCTACAGGGATCACAAGAATCTAATGTATCTACATTCTCAGCGCCTGAACCCCCAACAAGCCAGACGGTCCTTCTTTTTTGCTCGCTTTAATTTTCTACTACATTTTAGGCCTGCGGATAAAAATGTAAAGGCAGATGTCCTCTCCTGTGCTTTGGATGCTGTTGGACTTGACACTGTACCACGGCACATTGTGCCTCTGTTAGGACTGCGCTACTGGCCCTTTAAGGATTGTTGTTGCAGCCTCAGCCAGGGTTCGGCTTGGTGCTTAGTAGGTTAAGCACTTGAGCCAATCCTTTGCTGGGACAGGGGGATTTCAACCTCTTCCTGTCTGCCTGGCCGCGCTGGTCATTGCTTCTGTATCCTAGCTTCTGTTTGTGCTTTACTGTGTCATTTTGCTGGTTTTTGAATTGTCTTTCTTGTTGCTTTCTGGTCTTATACTTTGGTACTGCGCATTCTCCTGGTGTGACCTCAGCCCGATTCACCATTCTCTATTTTCTGTCTGTTTGTGTCTGTTTCCCATTTGTCTTCTGTTTATCCTCTGTTTGTCACCCATTTATCAGGGAATAGTTCAGTAAGAGGTTTGTGTGTGGGATCACCCTTCTCTGGTTGGGTGCTCTGCCTAGGCAGGGTAAGCCAGGGCAAGATTAGGGCATCCAATACAGAATCACCAGCCTATATTTTTTCCCCTGGACTACAATGGCTTCCCTACTATAGAACCAATTAAGTCACTGCTTGACCAAACACATTTTTTGATACGGTTTGTGCAGGATCTGGTGCGGAGGGTGCAGCTGCAAGAGACTACTTCTCCCCTGAATGCTATTTGCACTTACCCACTTCTGGAGCCTAAGCTCAACCTGCTGGACCGTTTTTTTTGGGGGGACCGCGGTACCTTTGCTATTTCCCGGGAAAGCTGCAAATTGTACTTCCAGCTCAAGCCCAACTCACTTGGTACTGAGGAACAACAAGTGGGACTCATAATTTCCTTGCTACAGAGGGCTCCACAAGCTTGGGCCTTCTTCTTGAACCATGGCTCTCCTGAGCTATCATCTGTTGACTTGTTTTTTCAGGCCTTGGGTATTTTGTATGATGAAATGGATGTCAGGTCTGTAGCTAAGACTAATCTTTTGTCTCTCTCCGTCAGGGGCAGTGACCAGTGGAAGACTACTAGACTAGTTTAGATGCTGATCATTGCCCTCACAGTGGAATGACCCAGCACTCTGGTGTCTTTTTCAGCAAGGTCTATCTGAGACACTTAAGGATTTATTGGTTAGCTACCCACAATCCAAAAATCAAGAGGAAATAATGACTCTTGACATACAGTGAGTACGGAAAGTATTCAGAGCCCTTCACATTTTTCACTCTTTGCTTCATTGCAGCCATTTGGTAAGATCAAAAAAGTCCATGTTTTTGCTCATTAATGTACACTCTGTACCCCATCTTGAAAGAAAAAAACAGAATCTTGCAATTCATTGCACAGCTGAAATCTGAACTGTGGTGGTACAAATAACTTTCCATTGGGAGTAGAACGAGGAGCTAACTGCTTAAACTGTCTTATAATCGCCGGCCATGTCTGGGAACACCGCTGAGACTACAATCCCTTTAACTAGAATGGGTTCAGAGGGTAATTCGGAAGACTGAGTTTATCAGGGAATTGTTCAGGAAGAGGTTTGTGTGCAAGATCTTCCTTCTCGAGATAGGTGCTTGGCTAATTGCCGGGCACTGACCCTATATTTTGCTGATTTTGCTGCCAGAGTACTAGTGTGCTTTAGTGTGTTATGAAAGAGTGTTGGAGAGAGTTCTTGTCTTATCTGTGTACCAATTCTTCCTGCTATTATTTCCTGAGCCCGTTGCCTGTCCGCGACTAAGTCTCTGTCTTTCGATTCTGTACCATGCTGTACCCCGACTGCCATCACAAGTAAGTCACGTCAGGGGTAGCGACCTGGTAGTTCCCCACCACAGCAAGTCCAACCCATTTTGCAGTGGGCTCTGGTGAAAACTTGCGATGGTTCAGTGAATCCACCTACATCTGTGACAACAAGAACCAAGTTTACAGCACAATGATCAAGCAAGTAACATGAATACAGCAGTCAACCAAGCTCTGTACATGAAAATAGTACCACAACAAAACTCATACATTAGTACACTACCATATTTAACATCAGTACATATAGTTGAAACCAGAAGTTTACATACACTATATAAAAAGACACTTATGCGTGCTTTTCTCACTGACATGAAATCAGAATAAACATTCCCCTTTTTTGGTCAAATTTTTTTGATATTGCAGAAAAAATTTAAAATGCTTAAAAATTCTCTTCATTCGGGCTTTTGGGCAAATTAATCTTTTGGTAACCCTTTTTGCCCTAAAATGGTAAGGTTTATTCTATTTTTGAAATAGTGAGAGAAATATGCTTTTTGTCTTAGATATGAAAAACCTTTGGTTTAAAGTAAAATTTTTTGCAAGTAATAAAAGTTAGTAATTTTTTCAGTACCGAACCAGTTCAAAATTGAATACTTATAAAAACTCATAAAAAATTTTTTGCACCAGCAACCCTTTTAGTACGTACGGTTCCCCCCGGGGCCCCCCCTGTCATGGACCCCCAGCTTTTGTGCCTTCGGTCTTGCCTGTCCCTGTCTGTTGCTCCTGTTTTTGGGGTCCTGTTGTGCCTGCCCTCCTAGGGGGCGCGGCGGCAGCTTCCGCCCTTTTGGGTTTCCTGTCCTGGGCGCTTTCTCCTGACCTATGCCCCTGCTTTTAGGAAGTTCCTGCCTTTGCTCGGGGTCCCTTTTGTGCTTTTGCATTTTTGTGCTTGCTTTTGCTTGTTGCAGTCTCAGTGAGTCTTTCAAAATTTGAGCTCCTCCCCACGTGTTTTGGGACTTAACCCGAGATGTGGCCTTTTCCCTGCAGTGCGAGCCCCCGCCATATGTTTGTCGTTTCTGCTGTCCTGTGTCTGATGTATCCTCCCGTTATCCCTTCTGGCTGCTGTGTTCCTGCCGTTTGCTTTTGGGGGGGCCCCGGTGAAGACCGGGGGCCCCTTAGACTCCGTCCTGGCGTGGTCCTCCAATCCCATCTCGCCTGCGGTGATCACGATTTCCCACACCCGGATGTCACATGGGGCGCTTCGGCGTCGTTGGTTGTAAACCGCGGGTGCCACCGGGGGTAGCGCCGGGGCGTCCCCACAGCGAGTCCATTCCGCTTTGCGGCGGGCCCCGGTGAAGCCAGGGGCCCCTTGTCCGCTCCCGGGCATGGCTCCATATACCACTCGCCTGCGGTGACAAGAGGATCCCACCCGGATGTCGCGGTCGGCGCTTCGGCGTCTTTGGTTGTCCCCGCCACTGTTACAGAAGGCCTGACCCTGGATCCCCCCGTGGTGACCCGCCTTCGTTTTTCGTGTTGTTTACCAGTTATGTGTGCCTGTGGTCATGGTTCCCCGAGGTCGCACTCGTGCCGCTGGCTCTGGTTCCCCCCCCAGAGTCAGTTCCCTTGCCGCTGGCCAAAAGGTTCCGCCCAGGTGTCAGGTCCCTGTCCGCTGGCTCATGGTTCCCCCCGAGTGTCGTATCCTGTCCGTGGCCATGGGCCCGCCCCGAGCATCCCTTTTTGGTCATGGTCGCGCCCAAACGTCTTGCCTGCCCTGGGCGCGCCCAAGGTCCGTTCCTAGCCCTGGTCCCCCCCAGAGCGCCGTTGCCTAGCTCTTGGTTTTCCCCCCCAGAGCGTCCGTTGCCAGCTTTTGTCCCCAGGGTCTTGCCCATTTAGTCCCGCCCGGGCGTCCGTTGCCAGCTTTGGCCCGGCCCAGGCTCCTTGCCTAGCTTATGGCCCCGCCCAGGCGTCCGTTGCCAGTCATGGTTTACCCCGGGGTCCGTTGCCCGCCATGGTTCACCCAGGCTCCGTTTCCTAGCTCTGGTTCAGCCCAGGCTCCGTTGCCTATATGGGGCCAGCCCAGAGGTCGTTGCCAAGCTCTGGTCCGCCCCGAGCGTTGTTTTCCCAACTCATTGTCCAGCCCGAGCGTCCCCTTTTTCCAGCTCCCGGCCAGCCCGAGCGTCCGGTGCCCTAGCTCATGGTCCCGCCAGAGCATCTGTTTCTTGCTCATGGGCCAGCCAGGCGTCCTTGCCTAGCCATTGTCCCCGCCCCGAGTGTGTTGCCTAGACATGATAGCCCAGACGTCCGTTGCCTAGCTCATGGGCCCGGCGTCTGTTGCCTGCCCCGGTCCCGCCCCCAGCGTCCTTCCTAGCTCCGGGCCGCCCAGCGTCCTTGCCCAGCATGGTCCCGCCCAGAGGTCCGTTGCCTGCTTTGTCCCCCCCGGGTCCTTGCCTAGCTCTTGGGCCCGCACCCAAGTGCGTCCGTTGCTTTTTTTTTTTTTTTTCCCTTTTTTTTTTTTTTTGTCCCCCCCGGAGCGTCGTTGCCCGCTCTTGGTCCCGCCCAAGCGTCCGGCAGCTTTGGCCGCCAAGGGTCCCTTGCCTAGTCTTTGGGTTTAGCCGGTGTCCGTTGCCTAGCTCAGGGTTTGCCCAGAGCGTCCGGCCTGCCAGGTTCAGCCAGGGGGTCTGTTTCCCAGTCATGGTCCAGCCCGAGCGTCCGTTTCCCCGCCAGGGCCAGCCCAGAGCGTTAGTTTCCTAGCTCCGGTCCAGCCCAGAGCGTCTTTTCCTAGCCTGGGCCGCCCGAGCGTCCGGTGCCTAGCTCTGGTCCAGCCCCGGCATCCGTTGCTTAGTCGGGCCCGCCCGGCGTCCGTTGCCTGCCATTGTCCCGCCCGGGTCCGTTTTCCTAGACTGATCCAGCCCGGCGTCCGTTGCCCAGCTCATGGTCCAGAGCGTCTGTTGCCCAGATGGTCCGCCCAAGCGCCATTGCCTGTCATGGTCCAGCCCGAGCGTCGTTGCCCCTTATGGTCCAGCCCAGAGCGCCGTTGCCTGTCATGGTCCAACCCAGAGCTCCGTTTTTCCTAGCTCTGGTCCCCGCCCCGAGCGTCCGTTGCCTAGCTATGGTTTCCCCCCAAAAGCGTCCGTTCCTACTCATGGTCCGCCCAGAGCGTCCTTGCCTGTCATGGGCCCCCAGAGCGTGTTCCAAGCTCAAAGGTCCAGCCAGAGCGTTAGTTTTCCCATCATTGTCCCCCCCGAGCGTCCCTTTCCAGTCCTGGGCCACCAGAGGTCCGGGGGCCTAGCTCATGGTCCAGCCCGAGCATCCGTTCTTAGCTCATGGTCCGCCCGGGTCCCTTTCCCGTCCTTGTCCAGCCCCCGAGGCCTTTCCTAGCCATGATCCCCCAGAGCGTCCGTTGCCTAGCTCATGGCCGAGCGTCTTTGCCCGCTTGGGCCACCCAGAGCGTCCATTTTTCCTAGCTATGGTCGCGCCCAGAGCGTCCGTTGCCCCAGTCATGGGCCCCCCCCGAGCGTCCGTTGCCTAGCTTTGGTCCCACCCGAGCGTTTGCCTGCTCTTTGGCCGACA
This sequence comes from Phyllomedusa bahiana, assembly GCA_025379985.1. Lineage (NCBI taxonomy): Eukaryota > Metazoa > Chordata > Amphibia > Anura > Hylidae > Phyllomedusa > Phyllomedusa bahiana. The sequence goes on along the minus strand of JAODAL010021456.1, from coordinate 60,888 downwards.
GAGCGTCCGTTGCCTGTTTGTCCCCCCCGGGCGTCCGTTGCCTAGCTCTTGGGCCCGCCCAGAGCGTCGTTTCCCCCGCTTATGGCCCAGCCAGAGCGTCCGTTGCTAGTCATGGTTTAGCCCAGAGTGTCCGTTGCTAGCTCTGGTTCAGCCCCAAGTCCGTTGCCTAGCTCAGGTTCAGCCCGAGCGTCTGTTCCTACTCATGGTCCCGCCCCGAGCTCCGTTGCCAAGCTCATGGTCCAGCCCAGAGCGTTTTTCCCGCTCATTGTCCAGCCCCCGGGTCCGTTCCTAGTCCTGGTCCGCCCCCAGCGTCCGGTTTCTGCTCATGGTCCCCGCCAGAGATCCGTTGCTTAGTCTGGTCCACCCGAGCGTCCGTTGCCAGCTCATTTTCCGCCCAGAGCGTCCGTTTCCTAGCTATCCCGCCCAGGGTTGTTGCCCGTCTGGTCGAGCGTCTGTTGCCAGTCTGGGCCAGCCCAGAGGTCCATTGCCTGCTCTGGTCCAGCCCAGAGGTCTGTTGCCTAGCTCATGGTCCAGCCCCGGGTGTCCGTTTTCCTAGCTCATGGTCCAAACCCCAGAGCGTCCGTTGCCTAGCTCATGGGCCGCCCAGGCGTCCGTTTCCTAGTCAGGTCCCCCCCAGAGCTCCGTTTCCTAGCTCTGGTCCCGCCCAGAGCGTCCGTTGCCTAGCTTGGCCCACCCAAATGTCCGTTGCCTAGAAAGGCCCGCCGAGCGTCCGTTTCCTAGTATGGTCCCCCGAGCGTCCTTGCCTTCTCTTGGTCCCCGCCCGGGCCCTTTTCCTGCTTTTGGGCCAGCCCAGGGTCTTGCCTAGTCATGGTCCCCCCCAGGGGGGGGGGGGGCCCTTTCCTTGCTCATGGTCCCCCCCAAGCGTCCGTTGCCTGCTATGGTCCCGCCCGAGCGTCCGTTGCCCGCTCATGGCCCCCCCCAAGCGTCCGTTGCCTGCTATGGCCCCCCCCAGAGTGTCCGTTGCCTACTCATGGCCCGCCGAGCAAAACCCTACCCCTTTTTTTTGCTTTCCCCCTGAGTCCCCCCCTTTCTTGCTGTGCCCCGTTTGTTTCCTCCCTGAAACCCCTTTATCTGCTGTTCCCTTTAATGGATAATTTTTAAATTTCCCGTACTTGGTTGCCCCCATAGAAGTTGTGGGCCCCCTGACCCACGTGGAAAGCAAAAAATTCTTGTTTGGGGGGAGTAGGGGGGCTTGGGGGGAGGTAGTCACGGTTCTGCCCCGGTCCCCCGCATGGACCGCCAGCTTTGTGCCCCCCCGGTACTTTGCCGCCGTCCCGTTGCCTGCTTCCTGGGGTCCCCGTTTTTGATGGCCCTAGGTCGCGCACACGGCGTTTCTGCCCTTTTTAGGTTTCCGTCCTGTGCCCCCTCTTGACCAAAAACCCCTGTCTATTAAAAAGGAAGTTCCCGCCTTTGCTCTGGGTCAGTTCATTGTGCATTTATTGTTTTCTGATTGCATTGCTTGTTGCAGTTCTGTGAGTCTTTCCACGAGTCCGCCATGTCTCTGATTAACCCCGGAATGTGGTCCGTTCCCGCAGTCATCAGAGCTCCCGACCCTATGTTTTCGTTTTGGTCCTGTGTTGATTATCCTCCGTGATCCCCGCCGTGCCTGTGTGGGATCCCGCCAAAGTTCATGCCCTTTCCCGCCGTATCTGAGTTTCATGTGACGTTTATTCCCGGGTGTATCCTGTGCACAGTACCCTTTTTCCGTCTACCCTGCCCGTGGGTTTCCCGTCCGTACCTGGCTGTCACCGCAGGAAAACCAGTGGGGGTAGCGACCTGGGTGTCCCCCCGCAAGTCCATCCTGCTTTGCGGTGGGCTCCGGTGAAGCCCGGGGCCCCTTAGATCCGCTCCCGGCCTGGTCTCATATACCCCCTTTTGTCTACGGTGATCATAGAGGATCCACACCCGGATGTCAGCGGTCGGCGCTTCGGCGTATGTTGGTTGTCGCCGCACCGTTACAAGTACCTAAATGTAACACCAAAAATGAGCTTTTGGCATAACTACAGCAAAAGTATTATGCTTAGTAATGAAATCAAATGCAAAAGTCAGATTAACGTTCTGTCAACTTCGTCCTAGTAGTATGACTTTAACAATCGTAAATGTTGCTCAGAACTGTTATTTCAGAAACAAGAAAGCAGACCTTCAGTTAGTAATTACATGCAATCAGAGAAAGAATTAACATTTATGTTCAGTGACTAAATTTTCCATTTACTTCTATTTGATCCAGACCGCCATGACAATATCACCTAGTAATTTATGTCTGCAGCTACTCACTTTTGCAACACATCTTTACATAGTGCCCTTGGAAGTATTTGTGTTCCATATTGTGCCTGAGTAAAAATGGCCCACATTATGCTTCTGAATAAAAATACCTAGTAAAATTGCCTGTAATTGTGCCCCCGCACAGCAATACTTCCATTTTGTGCCCTACACAGTAAAAGGGTCTTCTTAGAGCCTCCCACAATGTAATATTGGCTCCACACAATATTAGGGCGACATGTATGAATCTCGCCACGTCGGGGCGCACCTTTAAGCCACTTTTCCGGCGAAATTTGCGCCTGATTTATGTCGGCGCTGGGGCGGGCTCATACATACTATGTAAAGTCCGCCGCGCCTCGCCAGTGTTTGAGGCGCAGTGCGTGGACATGGGCGCAGTGCGGGACTGCGCCTAAGATTCGCCGCCGGAGGTAGTGCGATCATACATGCGGTTTAAAGTCCGCCGCGCCTCGCCAGTGTGTGGGGCGCAGTGCGAGGACTGAGGGGCAGTGCGGGGCTGCGCCTAAGATTCGCCGTCCGAGGAGGTGTGCTCATACATGCGGGGAACAGTTCCCTGCGCCTCACCAGTGTGTGTGGCGCAGTGTGGGACTTAGGCGCAGAAGGGACTGTGCCGAAGATGTGTTCCGATTCGAGACAGGCTGGAAAACAGCGAGAAATCATTAAAGATGTCTGTGCGGAGTATGAATCAAAAATCGCCTTTATAAAGGCGGAAAACATTCTCAGAAAAGAGCTCAAACCTCAAAAATAAAAAATACATTAAAAAAATCACTTTCCAAAAATCTAGAATGGCGCAATATCAAGAATTAGGATATTGGAAATTGCCGGGAAATACAGTAATTCAAATTCTGAAAGCTATTCTCATTGGTCGGTAGAAACCGGCCAATCAGAATAGGAGCGACAGTGAACCATTAAAGCCTATGGAGAACTATTGACCAATCAGAATCAAAGGCGGGACAGTTCAAAATACATTAAAAATGCTGAAAAGAGCTGATTGGCTGAGCTAGAAGGGGCTTGGCTATCTCGGCCAATCAGAATAGGAGCGACAGGGACCCATTATAACCTACGGAGAAGTTTGAACCAATCAAAATCAAAGGCGGGACAGTTAGAAATACAGTTAAAATGCTGAAAAGAGCTGATTGGCTGAGCTAGCGGGGGCTTGGCTATCCCAGCCAATCAGAGCGCAAGCTACTTGTCCCATTATAGTCTATGGAGAGATTGGCGCAATGCAATCTCCGCTCTCAGCGCCGTGCGGCATGGAGTATGATAAAAAAAAATCATTTTTTTAGTTGTAAAATATTCTCTGAAAAAGAGCTCAAACCTTCTATAAACATAAATCAATTAAATCCTGAACAACGCGTTTGTCGCCGATACCGGCGCTACATAGGGAATTGCAATAGAGAGAATTGCCGGGAAATACAGTAATTCAAATTCTGTAAGCGCTTCTCATTGGTCGGCAGAAGCTAGCCAATCAGAATAGTAGCAACAAAGACCCATTATATCCTATGGAGAAGTTTTGACCAATCAAAATCAAAGGCGGGACAGTTCAAAAGACAGTAAAAATACAGAAAAGAGCTGATTGGCTGAGCTAGCGGGGGCTTGGCTATCTCGGCCAATCAGAGCGTGAGCTACTTCTCCCATTGTAGTCTATGGAGAGATCGACGCAATGCAAGCTCGGCTCTCAGCGCCGTGCGGCATGGAGTATGAATAAGAAACTCATTTTTATTAAGTGTAAAACATCATCAGATGAAGCGCTGAAACCTTCTATAAAAATAAATCAGTTAAATCCCTAACAAAGCATTTGTCGCCGACACCGGCACTACATAAGAAATTGCAATATAGAGAATTGCCGGGAAATACAGTAATTCAAATTGTTTAAGCTCTTCTGATTGGTCGGCATAAACCAGCCAATCAGAATAGGAGCGACAGTGGCACATTATATCCTATGGAGGAATATTGACCAATCAGAATAGGAGCGACAAGGACACATTCTAACCTATGGAGAAATATTGACCAATCATATTCAAAGGCGGGACAGTTCAAAATACAGTAAAAATGCAGAAAAGAGCTGATTGGTTGAGCTAGCAGGGGCTCGTCCAGCTTAGCCAATCAGAGCGCGAGCTACTTTCTCATAGAGTTCTATGGGGAAAAGAAATTCTGAGCGAGCTCTGTGATTGGCTAACTTAAAAGAGGCACGGTTATTTGGACCAATGGGAGAGCGAGCGACGCTCCTATGGGTTTTCTAATGCAATCGGGAATACAACAGTACATCAAATGATAAGAGTACAGAAGTTGTACCGATGTGTATATAAAATGATCCATAATATTGGGGGAATGAAAAAAAAATATTAATTCAATAAAATCATGTTTATTTCTTTATTTTCGTAGCCACTGATCAATAGTATGGGTGTAACAAAAATAAAGAAATAAACATGATTTTATTGAATTTTTATTTTTTCTTTACCCCAATATTATTGTTCATTACATACACATCGGTACAACTTCTGTACTCTTATCATTTGATTTCGGCCATGTACAGTTGTAATTCCGATTGCATTAGAAAACCCATAAGAGCGTCGCTCGCTCTCCCATTGGTCCAAATAACCGCGCCTCTTTTAAGTTAGCCAATCACAGAGCTCGCTCGGAATTTCTTTTCCCCATAGAACTCTATGAGAAAGTAGCTCGCGCTCTGATTGGCTAAGCTGGACGAGCCCCCGCTAGCTCAACCAATCAGCTCTTTTCTGCATTTTTACTGTATTTTGCACTGTCCCGCCTTTGATTCTGATTGGTCAATAGTTCTCCATAGGTTTTAATGGTTCACTGTCGCTTTTATTCTGATTGGCCGAATTCTGCTGACCAATGAGAATAGCTTTCCAAATTTGAATTACTGTATTTCCCAGCAATTTCCAATATCCTAATTCCTTATGTTGCGCCGTTCTAGATTTTTGGAAAGTGATTTTTTTTAATGTATTTTTTATTTTTGAGGTTTGAGCTCTTTTCTGAGAATGTTTTCCGCCTTTATAAAGGCAATTTTTTTTGGAACCCTACTCCATGCCGCACGGAGCTGAGCGCCGAGATTTCTGATACGATCTTCTATGTTTCCTCGCATGTTCCGTTCTCGGTTCACTTCGCCTCCGCCGGAGCATTTAGACCAAAATAAACTAGGTCTGACTGTCGGAGCTGCCAAGCGCTGCAATGCGCCGCACTTTGCCGACTCGCGAACGTACATGACTCGGAGTTTTCAAGCGCGCCGCGTCCCGCCCCGGAACGCCTACAGCGCACCCACACCGCGCCCATTGCCCGCCCCTTCATGCGGGGCGCAGCTGAAAGTGTCGAACGCTGCGCCTAACACCGCATCCCTGCGTCCGACAGCGGATTCGGGCCGGTGAGGTGCAGGATATGCCTGAAAACAGGCGTAAAGCCCGATCATACATGTCGCCCTTAGTGTCTGCTTAGTAGCCCCACAGCATATGTGCCCTCTCACAGTATTGCTGCCCCCTTTTGTTTCCCTTACATAATAATAATGTGCCCCACAGGATAAGAGTGACCCTGTCACCTCATAGTATTGTTGTCTCATTCATGCCCCCATACAGTACAGGTGCCCGCTTTGTTCTCCCTCATAGTATAGGTGCCATTTTTGTACACCTACACAGTTAAGGTGTCCCTTTTGTGCCCCCTCACAGTACATGTACCCCTATTAAATAAAAACAATTATAATCAGCTGTCCCCTTTTGGGCAACAAATGGATTAGGCAGTCTTCAAACCTCATCCAGCCTGCCATTGGCGTCTCAACACAGACAGAGATGAAGGCATCACTTTATCATGCCTGTCTGCTTTGTTATATTGCCCTGGCATTTTGCTGGCCACAGGCTTTACCGACTCTTGAGAAAGGGGGCATGTGCATCCCCCGAAATGTTGCAAAGTGGACACAATGCTTTTGACTGCCAGCAATGGTACTGATCAACCTGGAACATGCTAATCTAGCATTGAGATAAAAAGCAGCTCTGTGAGACTTATCGTTGGATCCTCAGGTTATGCGCTTTTAAATTCTAGATTTTAGATTCAAAGCATTTGCTTGTTTAATCAGCAGGATTTTTACTAAGTGTGTGGACTATTTGGCAGGTGGGACCTGCAACTGCTGGTTATACCTGAGGAACTAAGAACGCCGAATACACCTTTAAATTTACACAGGCTTAACCAAACATGTAGTAAATTTGTAGTAATCCAGCAAACTTGGCCTTTCAATAAAAGCTATTTTTATTAGAAAAAAAAAACATTAAAAACGTGACATCAAAATGGTGGCAATGTGAGACATTGACGCGTTTCAAGTGTGAATAAGAGACTGAGTGTATATACACTATAAGGCCTGTTGTTTAATGCAACTCACCTATGCCCTCCTGCATCTGGCAAGCACTGTCTCCACGCACCACTCAGTGGGCATCTCTGTATAGCATATTGTATAGCATATTTAATGCGCCTAATTTAGGCGTATAACAAATCTTTTCCTACAAAACTGCAACAAGTCTTCAACGGGAAAAACATCACCTACAGGTTCTTTTCCAAGACCTTATCCCCGTCGATGAAGAATTATACTATTGGAGATTGCGAATTACTGGCCATTAAGTTGGCTCTGGAAGAGTGGCGACATCTTCTGGAGGGGGCTCGCCATCTAATTAATATCTTCATAGACCACAAGAATCTGATTATCTACAGTCTGCTCAGCGCCTGAACCCCTGACAAGCCAGCTGGTCCCTCTTTTTGCTGGTTTTAATTTTCCACTTAATTTCAGGCCTGCGGATAAAAACATAAAGGCCTCTCCCATGCTTCGGATACTGTAGAACTCGATCCTGTGCCACAACACATTGTGCATCCTGACCGTCTAGTTCCTATAGCTCTCATTGACCTCCAATGTGTTCCACCAGGGAAAACCTGTGTACCTTCAGCCCTACGCCAGAGGATCCTAAAGTGGGGACATTCTTCTCGGCTGGCCAGTCATCCTGGAATTCGGAAGTAATTTTCTCTCACGTCTCGCTACTATTGGTGGCCAAATCTGTTTTGGGACATTAAAGATTTTGTCTTCGCCTGTACAATAAGACCCCACGTCATAGACCGTCTGGTCTCCTTCAACATCTGCCAATTCCTGAAAGACCCTGTACCCATGTCGCCATGGATTTTATCACAGATTTGCCAACTTCCTTTAACAACATGAACATCTCGGTAGTGATCTGCCCCCTATTCTACGCATCCCAAACTCCTTCCATGTCTCCTTTCTCAAGCCTCTTGTTCTCAATCGCTTTGCCTGAAAGTCAGTGTTATCATCTCCTGTGGCCAGTTCGGATGGTGTCTTCAAGGTCCTGGCAGAAAAGTGGGTAAGGAGGAAGCGATTCTTAATTATTGACTGGAAGAGGTCTGGGCCCAAAGGCTTTTCCTGGAAGTCCAATCTCTCCCCTGACCTTCTTTGCAAGTTCAGGGGGAGACCTAAGGAGGGGTACAGTCATGAAGCGCGCTGCAACCCCCGCTAACAGCTGCGGGTGCCCCCGTTCTCCTTCACGCTGCCCAGCCGAATACTCACCCAAACCTCTTTTGGATTTAATGGGCCAGCACGTTGGTAATTGGCTTGTTGCCGGGCGCTTACCCTATATCTTCTAGACTCCTCCAACACTCTCTGCCAGAGTATTGGTGTTCCTTAGTGCGATTAAGAGAGTGTTGTAGTGACTTTTGTCTACCTGTATACCAGTTATTTCTGCTATCGTTTCCTGAACACGTTGCCTGCCTCCTGCCCTGACCTTATCGCCTGTCCCCGACTACGGTTTTGTCTTATGATTCTGTACCACGCTGCACCCCGACTTCCATTACAAGCAAGTCACGTTAGAGGTAGCGACCTGGGGCCTACATAGGCTCCGCTTTCTGGCATGGCTTAAACCATCGCTTGCAGTGGTCTAGTGAATCCACCTACATCCGTGACAGTTGTGTTCCCCTTGTTACATTTACCGTATTCCAGTAAATAATGGATTAAAACTGAAAACTTGCTTCAATTCCTGTGAAACACCTAGAGAGTTAAGAGACTTCTCAAATGATCTTTTCAATACATTAAAGGTACAGATTTTTTAGTTGGGGGCATTTATGGAGGTGTATAACACACAGGCCCCCTCAAAGCCATATCAGAACTACAATACTGTTCGAAAGTTTGGAGAATTGTCACCCAGACAATTTTGTGTTTTCCCTGAAAAATCATACTTTTATTTATCAAATGACTTGCAAAATGAATAGAAATAAAGTCCAGAAATTGACGAGGATAGAAATAATGATTTTTATTTGAAATAATAATTTTCTACTTCAAATTTTGCTTTCATCAAAGTATGCTCCCTTTGTAGCAATTACAGCATTGCAGACCATTCTAGCTGTTAATTTGCTGAGGTAATCTGGAGAAATTTCACCCCATGCTTCCAGAAGCCCCTCCCACAAGTTGAATTGGCTTGATGGGCACTTTTTGCGTACCATAAAATCAAGCTGCTCCCACAACAGCTCATTGGGGTTGAGATCTGGTGACTGCACTGTCCAATCCATTACAGATAGAATACCAGCTGCCTGCTTCTTCCATAAATAGTTCTTGCATAATTTGGAGGTGTGCTTTGGGTCATTGTCCTGTTGCTGGATGAAATTGGCTCCAATCAAGCGCTGTCCACAAGGTATGGCATGGCATTGCAATAGGGAGTGATAGCCTTATTCAAAATCCCTTTTACCTTGTACAAATCTCCCACTTTACCAGCACCAAAGTAATCCCAGACCATCACATTACCTCCACCATGCTTGACAGATGGCGTCTGGCACTCTTCCAGCATCTTTTCAGTTGTTCTGCATCTCACAAATGTTCTTCTGTGTGATCCAAACACTTCAAACTTCGATTCGTCTGTCCATAACACTTTTTTCCAATCTTTCTCTGTCCAATGTCTGTGTTCTTTAGCCCATATTAATCTTTTCCTTTTATTAGCCAGTCTCAGATATGGTTTTTTCTTTGCCAATCTGCCCTGAGTCGCCTATTCACTGTAGACGTTGAAGTTGACGTTTTGCGGGTACTGTTTAATGAAGCTGCTTGAGGACCAGTGAGGCATCGATTTCTCAAACTACAGACTCTAATGTACTTGTCTTGTTGCTCAGTTGTGCAGCTTCTCTTTCTACTCTGGTTAGAGCCTGTTTGTGCTCTCCTCTGAAGGGAGTAGTACACACCATTTTAGGAAATCTTCAGTTTCTTGGCAATTTCTCGCATGGAATAGCCTTCATCTCTCAGCACAAGAATAGACTGTCAAGTTTCACATGAAAGTTCTCTTTTTCTGACCATTTTTCAAGTTGGACATGGGCCTCTATACACCTATGTAGAGATGGTATTAACAACCAGACGTTTGGAGCTAGAATAGTCATTTACCACATTAACAATGCATAGAGTGTATTTCTGATTCATTTAAAGTTTGCTTAATTGAAAAAAAATTGTGCTTTTCTTTCAAAAATAAGGAAATTTCTAAGTGACCCCAAACTTTTGAACGGTAGTGTGGATTGGTCTCCAAACAAAAAATCTGTGTTGCAAATATTCTCAAAATTGTGAAAAATTGCTACCTAATGTAAAAAATAAAAAGACATTTCAAAAATGATGCCAACATAAAGTAGACATATCATAGAAGCTTGTTATAAACTATTTTGTGTAACTATCTTACATGCAGAAATGTTTCCGTTTTCACATTTTGATATTTTTCACAAATACATAAGGATTTTATAGACCAAAATGTATGACTAACTTAGTGCATATTATGTCAAAAGAAATTTCTGAATCACATGAATAGGTAAAAGTGTTAAAAGGATATTCCCACATAATGTGACACGTCAGATTTGAAAATGTGAGGTGAGGTGGAAACTGACTGGCAGTAAGAGGTTAAACATATCTCAAGAACAAAAAAGGCAATGTATAAACCAATACTTTCTTTCTGAATGTTGCTACTATATCTTTTGCATATTATATGAAATAATTATGAATAAAACATTATATAAAAAATATATATACTGAGAATTTCCTTCTTGGAGTTCTTCAGTCAGAATGCAATTAAGCTTTTCCTTCCCTCACTAGCTTATAAGTGTAACAACCGTATAGTGCTATCATTTCTGCTCAGAGTGAATCAACTTTCATCACTGAACAGCCCTGAGTGCCACTGGTCCCTCATCCACCGTAGATGCTCCCAGGCTTATGCAAGACAATGATACCTGTGCCTCGTGATGTGGTCAGGGACCTTGTTGGTTGTCTACCCCACAGACCACGCTTGCTTCTCACCTACCTTAAACATTCCTGGAATTGTGTGGCATTTATCATCCAGTTCTGCAGGGCATTGTTTACAATGAAGCCGAAGGATGACCACCGCTTTGCCTTTCTGTGACTTTCCCGGTCTCTCTGTATCTCTGATACAACCTGCTGATGACACTCTGTGACACTCGTACCTCAGTGGCCATTTCTGTCTGAGCATCCCGTTTGAAGCCTCACAATGGCGAGGTACTGTTAATCAATTGTAAGGTGTTGTCTTGGTCTCATGATGTCAAAATGTTAATAGCATGATGAGGACTGTTTCAATTTTAAAATTCAAATTGATCCCCTAAATTTATTGAGCGATTCAGAAATCACCTGTGGTGAATTTTACCATTGAGCTCTTTGTTAGAGATTTGCAAGTTGTGCAAACAATAGTGAAACACTGAACATTTTGATATGTGCATTCTAAAAGTAAGAGATGGTCTCATTTAGTGCATTTAAAAATGTTTTAAAAATGTTTTATATTCATCCTGAAACTTCAACCAAACACCAAGTATCCCTAACTTTTTGTGAGTAATGTATATCTTACATTAATTCACTTGAGTGTGTGTATAAGTGTTGGGGGAAACATCCTCCTTTCCTTTAACTAACATAGAAGATATCTTACACACCTCATGGCCAAGACATGATGTCTGTCCTTGGCAAGATTCCTTGGCTCCGTTCCCAGGTTCGGCCCTTTAAATTTCCATACACACCCCTGTCTGAAATATCCAGCACCAGTTCTAACTAGCTCCTTGACCAATTCCAAATCCCGTGGACTATAACAATTGTAATCAACTTCCATTAATAGCTGTGAGCATGTGTTAGAATGTGAATGTCTTTATTAACCCTATGCTGCATAGTGAATAATAAACTTATCAAATATATTTAGCAAAATAAATTTTGCAGCAAATCAGTGACTTCAGCGATCACACGCCAATGGCTTGACATAACTGCTCAGGAGTGAACTGTTTGCCAATGGTGATGTCAAAGGATTTACATGTGATTGCTGAAGCCACTGATTTGACGAAAATAGAAAACAGAGGACACCGCCGGCAGTTGCAGCACTGGAACAATATATGTGGGGCTAGCCCCCATTTCTAGTTTTTCATTTTAATCTGGACAACCCCTTTTAGACTTCATTTGTTTTAAACTCTTCAGCACCCTTTTGATTGTGTTATCTATTAGCATATCCAAAATATCCCATACAAAAATTTATTGTAAAAGGTAATTATTTACTCTCCGTAAAAGTGCAATTTTTCAGCTCATACGGAGCCTTTCTCGAGCTCCCATTACAGTGACTGATATACCAGACAATTATAATGTAGCCAAATAGAACAATCAAAAATAGTCATTAATAATGTCACATATTATCCTTTGTGACATGGCTTAATTCAAATACATACAACTGTGATTATTTAGTGATTAAATACATATTAATAGTCACCACAGAAACAGGGGAGTTCAGAATATCACACTAACCCTGTGTCTACTGAAACTTAGTACACAGATGTCAACTATATTCTACTGTTCCTATGTGTAACCAATGTCTCACATTGTAACCACAGGAGCTTAGTGTGCAGATGCGGACAATGATCACACGAGTCAGCCGACTTGTCTCTCTACCACACTTGCTCTGCTACTCTGCCCGCATATGATATATCCAGTCTTATTCTACAAAGGAAAAATTATAATCAGAACTTGTAACAAGATGTATTTTCACAAAGGATTGGACACCTTGTAACAATAAAGTAATTATATATAAGGGGCAAGAGTAAAGAAAAAAATAGAATATGGCAATTTACAATAGACACCTTTAATGTAGCATATAATACATAACCCACATATAAGGCAGAGCAGATTCTACTCCTAACAACATTAAATGACAGTGTGTCTGATCTTGCAATGGCATTAGGGAAAAAAGTATGCATATATTGTGCACATCCCATCCTTGTGCTACAATCCGCGAATAAAACAGGAAAATTTACATGAAGTCTATGTCTAATAAGTTCCATCATGAAAATGTGCCATATGTTTATTTAGGATACATATTAAACAACCCCATCAATATTAATAAAGATTCCATCAATAAACAATAGTCCTTGTAAAAAGCATAATTTCATTAATGTATCAAAAATGGTGGAAACAAATTCAACATAGAAAAACAATATATTTTAATGAAAAATAACTGAATCCTAGACACCCAAGTGGTCTGTGTGCTTCATTTCTCCTACGTGACACCAAATGAAACTAAAACCATAATAAAAATCATGATAAGTACACATTCATATAAATAAATGCTCCCTTGTATAGCAAAATACATAATTGCACGCCATTAAAAAAAAAATGCTAATTACGTACAGAGAAAGATATCAGAAATTAGTGACCTTAAATTCCAAATTCATACCATGCAGGTAAGCAGTCTTTAATATGAAGATCCCTTTTAATTCTTTGATCCTAAAACATAACTGCGCCAACATATTGCTCTCTTCCACAAAGTGTTTTACTACTAGTAAATCCAGCATCTGTCTATGTATCGTACTCGTGTGTTTATCTATGCATTCTCTTACTTCCATTGTGGTCTCTCTCACATACATCAAATTACAAGGGCACTGTATAATGTAAACCACATAACTTAATCTAAAAGTATTTCTTTAATCTTAAATACACGCCCACTCATCAGATTAATAAATGAGTCTCCTTTTACATGCTCACTCACCGGATGCATTATTGAGTATACTTTCACCAAATTACTGCAATTAGAGCATCTCAGACATGGATAATTTTAGGCGGTTAGCAGTTGAGTGGCGGAGGGGTGGGAGGCAAAATTCTATGTGACTCACCTTTCTTTCCCCCAACATCTGATCTTACTTGTCTATCACATTATTTATGACAACTTCCGTATGACATCAGATGGAAGCTCCTGAAATTCAGGAATCAAGAGAAAACTGATAAATACTACTGGTGTGTGCATTGTAGGTCATAACACTTTATATTAGAGAGGTTAGAGAGGACAGACAATTCGGTGGTGGAGAGTGGAGTATGGGGGTGGACTAACCATGGATAAAGAATCCATGTGGTTAAAACCACATTGAAGATAGAGGGTTGCCCACAATATCTCATGTCATCTCATGCCATCTCTAACTGTTAAAATATATAATCCCATGCCTGTCTACTAAAGGTGTAATGTATAATCCCATGCCGTCTTCTGAAGGTGTCATTTATAATCCCATGCTGTCTACTGAACAGGTAATGTATAATCCCATGCTATCTATTGAATGGGTAATGTATAATCCTATGCTGTCTAATAAACATGTTATATACAATCCCATGCCATCTTCTGCATTGCCATTCGCAAATGCAGAAGTCTAGCAGCAAAATGGGCGTTTGAGGGCTAGTTCTAGAGACAGATTACGTGCCCTGGGTGTGCTGAGACACGTTGACCCCTCACATGATTGCGTAAACTTCAGTGTTTAATCTATTTAGAGGACAGGCAAACAGAAGGGAGGAGAATGTGGTCTGTAATGTAAGAAGTGATATGAAGGCAATTGTGAAAGAAGCAAAAGTTTGTGAAGATGCGGAAATCTTATGGTTGGAAATACAAGGGGGTTAGCACCCAAAACATTTTTTTGGGTGTAATCAATAGACTCTTTAGTGTCACTGAGGAGATAGAGGATCAGCTGCATAGACAAAGGGACCCGGCAGCACAGGCAGGTACAGTGGTAATAATGGGTGACTTCAGTTACCCCAATATTGACTGGGCTCACGGTTCTGCTTCTACTAGGGGACCACTGATTTCTGCTACAAATCCTCTCATCCCTTGGCCCTTTCCTTATACCTCTCTGAACAGACATTCAGCGTCTCTCACTCCGGCATCACCTTCTACTCTCGCCCTCTCTCTGATGGTGATCCCCAGGGTTCAGCTCTTGGCCCACTACTCTTCTCTATCTACACTCTTGGCCTGGGCCAGCTGATAACATCACAAGGCTTTCAGTACCACCTGTATGTTGACGAAACCCAACTTTACATCCTCCGCCCAGATGGTAACCCTTGCTCTCCCGATCCTACTCTCTATTGTACCATATCTCCTCTTTTCTCCCGTCTCCTAAAACTATAAGTGGGGAAAACTGAATTTATCATCTTTCTGCCATCCTACTCTATTCCCCCACCTGAACCCTCTATCACAGTCAACAGCTCTACACTCTTATTGGTCCCGCTTTTTCACTGCCTTGGGATAACCTTTGACTCCTCTCTGTCTTTCAAACCACATATTCAAGCCCTTACCTCCGCCTGCCACCTTCAACTGAAAAATATCTCCAGAATCCGCTCATTCCTCAACTTTAATGTTACAAAATCGGGTCCATCGCTCGTTCCTCTCTCGCATAGACTACCATAACACCCTTCTCTGTGGCCTCCCATGTATCAACCTTACTTCCCTCCAAGGCAAATTTGGTTCCCTTCTTCAAAAAAGGCTCCAAGTCTTGCTAAGGTAATTATAGAGCATAAGTTTGACATCCATTGTGAAAAACTGTTTGAGGGCGCACAAAACAATATACAGAATATTGGCAGGGAAATAACATGATCATAGTGTTGAACGATTGCGTTGGCTATCGAGATCGATCTATAGTCATAGTCCCGCTATCGAAAGGATTTTTCGATAGTGAGCAATCGATTATGCCGCGATGACCATTAAAAGCTATGAGAGCAACAACACCTTCCATTATATCACCCGAAACAAGGCTGAGAAGCGAAATAACCATCCACAACATCAAATGGATACATGCAACATCTTAGGCAACACCTTAGGTTTATAAAAGTCACAGAAAAAAAGTCCCAAGACCCCATTTACTATCCCGTCATGTACCACAGCCTTACCCTTAAACCTGCATCACCCACAAATTAAAAGTGCCAGAAGCAGTAAGTTTGAACCATCATGTTACTTTGAACTGGACATGAATACCCTGTCCTGAACGCAGCATGAGCCCCAAACCTGCCATGACCCCCACATTTAAAAAGGCCGAAAAGAGTCTTTCAACCACCATTTTAGTTTTTCACTGGACTTGACTAATACCTGTCCCTGGCCCCAGCTTGAGCCTCCAAACCTGCATGACCCCAACATTTAAAAAGTGCCGAAAAGAAGTCTTTTCAACCACCATTTTATTTCACTGGACATGACTATACACCTTTCCTGGGCCACAGCATGAGCCCCAAACCTGCATGAACCCCCACATTAAAAAAAGTCACCGAAAAGGAGTCTTCAACCACCGTTTTAGTTCACTGGACATTGACTATACCGTGTCCTGGCCAAAGCATGACCCCAAACCTGCATGACCCCCACATTTAAAAAGTGCCGAAAAAGGAGTCTTTTCAACCACCTTTAAGTTTCACTGGACATTGACTATACCTGTCCTGGGCCCACAGCATAGCCCCAAACCTGCATGACCCCCAAATTTTAAAAATGCCGGAAAAAAGGAGTCCTTTCAACCACCATTTTAAGTTTCACTGGCCATGACTATACCTGTCCTGGCCACACATAGCCCCAAACCGCATGACCCCCACATTTAAAAAGTGCCGAAAAAGGATCGTTCAACCACCATTTATTTCACTGGACATTGACTATACCTGTCACTGGCCCACAGCATGAGCCCAAACCCATGAACCCCCACATTTAAAAGTGCCGAAAAGGAGTCTTGTCAACCACCATTTTATTTCACTGGCATTGACTATACCTTCCCCTGGCCACAGCATGAGCCCCAAAAAACCCTGCATACCCCCACATTTAAAAAGTGCCGAAAAAGAGTCATTCAACCACCATTTTAGTTTCACTGACATTGACATACACCTGTCCTGGGCCACAACAGAGCCCCAAACCTATACCCCACATTTAAAAAGTGCCGGAAAAAGGAGTCCTTTCAACCACCATTTTAGTTTCACTGACATTGACTATACCTGTCCTGGCCACAGCAAATGAGCCCAACCTGCATGACCCCCACATGTAAAAGTGCCGAAAAGAGTCTTTCAACCACCATTTTTAGATGAAACTGACATTGACTATACCAGTCCTGGGCCTCAGCATGAGCACCAAACCTGCATGACCCCACATTTAAAAGTCCGGAAAAAAGCTTTCAACCACCATTTTAAGTTTGCACTGGACATTGACTATTACTTTGTCCAGGGCCACAGCAAACCCCAAACCCTGCATGACGCCCCTAATTAAAAAGTGCGCAAAAGGAGTCTTTCAACCACCATTTTAGTTTCACTGACATTGACTATACCTTCCTGGGCCCACAGCATGATCCCAAAACCTGCATGACCCCCACATTTAAAAAGTGCCGAAAAAGTAGTCTTTCAACCACATATTAGTTTCAACTAGACATTGACTTATACCTGTCCTGCCCACAGCATGACCCCAAAACTGCATGACCCCCACATTTAAAAACGCCTGAAAAAAAAAAAAAAAAGAGTCAATCAACCACCATTTTAGTTCCTGGACATTGACTAAACTTTCCTGGGCCACAGCATGACCCAAACCTGCATGAACCCCACATTTAAAAAAGTGCGGAAAAGGATCTTTCAACCACCATTTTTAGTTTTCAACTGGACATTGAATACCTGTCCTGGGCCACACGCATGAGCCCCAAACCTGCATGACCCCCACATTTTAAAAAGGTGCCGGAAAAAGGAGACTTTCAACCACCATTTTAGTTTCACTGGACATTGACTATACCATCCTGGGCCACAGCATGAGCCCCAACCTGTCATGACCCCCGACAATTTAAAAAGTGCCAGGAAAAAGGAGATCTTCAAACCACCATTTTAGTTTCACTGACATTGGACCTAAACTGTCTCTGCCACATCCTGGATCCCCGAAACCTGCATGACCCCCACATTTAAAAAGCGCCGGAAAAAGAGTCTTACAACCACCATTTTAAGTTTTCACTGACATTTGACTATACTTGTCCTGGGCCACAGCATGAGCCCCAAACCTGCATGACCCCCACTTTTAAAAAGTGCCGGAAAAAGGAGTCTTTCAACCACCATTTATTTCACTGTAACATTGACTATACCGTCCTGGGGCCACAGCATGACCCCAAACCTGCATGACCCCACATTTAAAAGTGCCGGTAAAAAGGAGTCTTTCAAACACCAATTAGTTTCACTGACCATTGACTATACTGTCCTGGCCACGCATGAGCCCCAAACCTGCAGACCCCCAGATTTAAAAAATGGCCGAAAAAGAGTCTTTCAACCACCATTTAGTTACACTAGACATTGACCTATACCTGTCCCTGGCACAGCATGAGCCCAAACCTGCATGACCCCCACAATTTAAAAAAGTGCCGAAAAAGGAGTCTTTAACCACCATATTAGTTTCATGGAATTGACTATACACCTTCCTGGCCACAACATGAGCCCCAAACCTGCATACCCCCACATTTAAAAAAATGCCGGAAAAAGGAGTCTTTCAACACATTTTAGTTTTCACTGGACATTGACCCTATACCTGTCCTGCCACAGCATAGCCCCAAACCTCATGACCCCACATTTAAAAAGTCCGGAAAAAGGAGTCTTTCAACCAACCATTTTAAAGTTTTCACTGACATTGACGATACTGTCCCTGGCCACAGCATGACCCAAACCTGCATGACCCCCCACATTTAAAAAGTGCCGGAAAAAGAGTCTTTTCAACCACCATTTTATTTCACTGGACAATGACTTACTTGTCCAGCCAAGCAAGAGCCCAAAACCTGCATGACCCCCACATTTAAAAAGTGCCGAAAAAGGAGTCCTTTCACCCCGATTTTAGTTTCACTGGAGTTGACTATACCGTGTCCTGGCCACAGCAGACCCCAAACCTGCATGACCCACATTTAAAAAGTCCGAAAACGGAGACTTTCAACCACCATTTTAATTTCACTGACATTGACTATACCTGTCCTGGCCACAGCATACCCCAAACATGCATGACCCCCAAAAAAAAATTTTTTAAAATAAAATATATATATATATACAAATTTTTTGGTTAAAAAATGCCGGAAAAAGGAGTCTTTCAACCACCATTTTAGTTTCACTGGACATTGACTAACACCTGTCCCTGGCCACAGCAAGACCCAGCGGATTACAGTGGGTGCGGTAAAGCCCAGCTGGCGTCCGTCATCTATTACACGCAGTTAAAATGCCCTGATGACGCAGCAACGAAAACTGTCGTGCTGAAGCGTGAGAACTGCTGAAGTGTGAGAACTCCAGCCTTCCTCTGACCACAGACAATACCTTGGGTACGCTTCCCCTCCGTAATGAGTGGGGAACCAATTGACTTCACTTGGAAATACTGGTGGGTTAACGCTCCTGTTACAAACCCAGTGCCCTTTATCTTGGCATTCTTTTTCTCATTTTACCTCAACATGCTGGAGGAAATGGTCTCTGTACTTTGTTCTCTGTCCGGCTCCATACCCATTCCTCTGAATAACCTACATCGTCAAGTTTTCACTTTCCTCCCTGTACATTTCAGAGGAATTTTTTAACAGCTATTTTTACATCAAGTTTTTTAGTACATTAATTCTAGAAAACACATTTTTAAAATATAGAATGAATCCACCATGTCTTTGTTTCCTTTTTTTCATTGTATTAAATGGGTTGTCCTCAATAAGGGATAGCAACTATGTTGAAAGATCCTTTGCAAAACAATCATTTTGCAATATGTGTCCATTAACAGGTCCCTACCTATCCATTATCTGACAGCACTCACACCCTTGAGCCCTCTTGACAATTGAGAAGAACAAATGTCCTGTTAGAAACAACATTTTTTGAGAATAAGCCTGTATTATAGCTGCATGTCACAGCAAAATGCCCCCACAAATTCACAGCATGACCCTTGAGCCACTTTGGTCAATTGTGAAGAACATATGTCTGTTAGAAACAACATTTTTTAGAATAGGACAGTAGTATTAAGCTGCATGTCACAGCAAAAATGCCCCAAAAATTCAAAGCATGACCCTTGACCAGCTTTGTCAATTGTGAAGAACAAATGTCTGTTAGAAACAACATTTTTTTATAATAAGGACCTGATATTGCTTCATTTCAAGCCGCATGACCCAAAAAATTATAAAAATGACCTTCTCACCACTGTTAAAAAAAATTGTGAGGGAGAAAATGCCACTTAGAAGCCACATTTTCTGTTCCAAAGGACCATGCTTATTGGCTGAATCTACAGCACATACCCAAAAAATTATAAATAGGACTTCTCAGCCACTGTTAAAATTGTGAGGGAGAAATGCCACTTAGAAGCCTCAATTTCCTGTTCCAAGGACCATGATTATTGCTGTAATCTCACAGCTACATGACCCCCAAAAAATTATAAATAGTGACTGTCTCAGCCACTATTTAAAAATTGTGAGGGAAAAATGCCACTTAGAAGCCACCATTTCTGTTCCATAGGACCAAAATTATACTGTAATCTCACAGCAACAATGAAAACTCAAAACCATAGACAATGCGAAACTTCCTTAAGATAAATGAGTAAATGGAATACGGTGTTGTCATGAAACCTTGCTGTCTTTTACATCTCCTCAGCCATCAAAAAGAGAATAAATGAGGAAAAGAGAATAAAATTGGCAGTAAGAAATGATCATTTGTAAAAAAAGTTTTCAAGAGTGACCCAATTCCTTGTTGAAAAGGAATGTGAAAGTAGACCCGTCAACTAATCGGTGAACCCGGCAATTGGTGCCACAACATCATCAAAAGATCCATGCCTGAATCATCTTGATGAAAGTCAAAAAACCAATCCACATACTGTGGAAAGCCGGATGCTTTTGTCTGTAATGACACCTCCAAGCTGTGCTGAAGGTCACTCAGATATGACTCTGCTGCTGGGCATGAACAAACACCTCTATGCGGACGAGCCAGCTCGTGCCATTCGTCCATTTTGGATACCCAGAAAGTCTATTGGAGCCCGGAAACACATGCAAAAACATATCGTGTTTATGACTCAGAAAGTCCTGCACCCATGATCTTAATACTGATCACTGTGTGTTGATGTGTGCCCTGCATTGCATCGCGTTGGTGAGGTGGTAAACAAAGATTGCCAGAGGTACCCATTAGGCTTCCGCCACCTTGCCTGCTCAGGCCGCTACGCCCTACTTGGCACTCTACTACTCTACGCAGCACTTCGCTGATGTTGTTTCCCACCGTGACAATTTGTGGAACGTGAAGCCAACGCAACAGATGTTCCCATTTGATCATCAGCAAGGTCTCCATTTCCTGCATTTTACTCTCTATTTGGGTGGTGAGGTAAGGAAAGTGTCAGATTTTGTTTTTGACTCGGGGATCCAGGAGTGTGGCCACCCAGTAACTGTTTGTCATTTTGATTGGCCTTAATGCGAGGATCATTTTGTAGGAAAATGGAGCATCCAAGCACAACATGTTAGAAGAAGAGCCGAGATTTCCCAAGCCTCCGGGTCGAGGGCACTAAGCAAACTGATCTTGCCTCATCTTTCCTCCTCCGCCCAATTCGCGCCAACCTCTTTCCAAGGCAAGGGACATCGTAACATCGGTGTCCCTAGGAAACCTCCTCCTCCTCCACCTCTGCCTTTCCTGGCACAGCCTTCAACACAGCCCTGACCATGCGTGAGATGATGCACCCTGAGAGCTGTTGGCCCACCTTGCACTATCTCGTACCCCTAAACACTGCCTAATGAAGACCGATGAAATGTGAACTGTCGGGCCTTGTGGATTTGAGGATAGAAAAGGCTCCGTTTGTCCCTCACATCTGTGTCCCTCTCCTCCTCCGTCGCTGGCGGACCTGTTGTTATCAGAGGTCCAACGATCGTTTCACCAGAACTAAGATCAACCACAAAGCACATAGCTGACAAGGGCAATTCCCACTGACCATTTGGTGGCTTCTTCCAAAACTGGCAAGGGTGGTGCAGAGATCTTTCAACCCTTCCCCCACTCTCGGGTGGTTCAACACCCCGAAGGCCGCAACCAGCTGCTTGTCAAGGCCAAGTGTCACTCATACTCTCGTACTGCGTAATGGCATTGCGCTGTCCGACAATAGCTTGAGCATATGTGAGGTGGAATTCCAGCGTGTTGCCACGTCAACAATGAACCAGGTTGAATGGGAGGCCGAGCTGACGGCTGCAAACGCAGCCAGGCGGGACGAAGCAGGTGCGAACGAGGCGAGTGCGAACTCAGACCTCGAGCATTCTCATGCATGCAGTCCAGACCCGTGTAGCTCTTTAGAAATTTCTGACGACAAGGTTCATGACATGTGCCAGTCAAGGGATGTGCTCCAGCCTACCGATCTTAAGGGGCGGCCAGCATATTTCGCCCTTATCGCACACCACCTTGCCTGGCACAAGGTTCTTGTCACCCAGCCAGTTCGCTCGGTCACCTCGTTGCGGTAGAGCCGTCCCAGCTCCTGACCTGTGGTGGACCGTCTCCAAGGCAGATTAATTTCAACACAGGCCTGGTGTCCTCTGGGCACGTGATGCCACCAAGACCTTGGGGTGAAAGAACCCTGCACCATCCCCTTCGTTTTTGAAGGAGCGTGGCTCCGAGCCTGAGAGCCACCGTCCACCCCCAGAGACATCCACCCATGCCACCCAGTGGAGCTAGTCCACAGAGATATAAGCGGCCTTGGCCGTTCTTACTAGTCCATGTGTCGGTGGGGGAATATGGACTTTTCCCGGACACAGAAGCAAAAAACGCGCTTGAAAATTTTAGAATGACACGAGGCTGGCCAGGGCAGGGAAGGACGCTTTTCTGATAGTAAGAAATGCCGGCTCGGCATCTGTATTGGGGGCAAGCGAGGGCCCATGATGTGGCGGAAACCCATCTGTGGTCCACCAGACGGAAAGGCAACATTTCCAAGGCCCAAAAGCTGGCCATGCCGACCTTTCAGGCATATGGCTTTGGGATTGTTTGGTTAAAGTGTTCTTCTGCCCCAAACATTGAAGACAGAAGGCTGGCTTCTAGAACTGGCTCTCTGTACTACTATCAGGTCGTCAAACTGGCAGGAAGGATAGGGTAGGATGGTCTCTGTTTGTGCTGGAGGTACTTGGGCGACGGTGAGGCAGAAATCTAGGCTGATCCACCCTATCATGACTCGAGAGACATGGGCAGCTGAGGAACTCTTCGGTGGTGGCGGAGGAGAGGAAGGCGGAGACATAGGGTGTGAATGAGTGTTATAGAGGCCCGGCCGTCGGTCTGGCCTTTTATGGCCAATTGTTCCCTCCATATTCAACCATGCATTCGCTGCATGTTACAAGACATGTTGTGTGGGTTTGGGTTAACCATTAAGGTTTCTTTGCCTCTACTTATGCGTTTACGGCAAAGGCGGCATATGACATCGCTGGGTGAATCAGAGGCTTGCTCAAAGAAGGCCCAGGCTTGAGAGGTACCTGAACTTTTTGACGGCGATAAACGAGGTAGCGGGTTTGCGCTGACCGAGGCTGGCGAAAACATTCAGCCGCCTTCCCTTCTGCACCCGCCCTCTCCCTTTTTTGTTGGCGTACCCGTATTGTACTCTAACCCGAGCCAATCGTCTTCCTCCTCGTTCCACTGATGAAGCTCTCGCAAGAAAATCTTCGAAAAGACCAGGATGGATCCGCAATGTCGTCATCATCAACTCATCAACACAGGTGAACAAGGTCGTCCTGACTTTCTGCATCCAGAAGCTGCAGGCTCCAAACAATGGCACTGCAAGGCGTTTGCCTGACCACCTGGGATTTTTAGCCGATTGACCGTTCTCCACCACCTCCTCTGATGGCATCAGTAACTGCCGTCAAGCAGACTAAATCATCCTCTTGATCTTTTAACATGCCTCTGAAACCCAACCTACGCATTTTGTGTCATCAAAGAGTCTTCAGACAATTGAATTATCCACAGTGTGGTGGTTACACGAGTTGAACATTAGGGCTCTTCATGTGGACGGATGCTCATGACGACATATGTGCACGAGACTGCGAGGACGAGGAGGTAAGACTGCAAGAAGCAGTTGCATTAACTATTGAAGTGAGACAGATTGGTCGACGATGTTCGTTACTATATATTCACAGGGCCCTGACCCAGCGATGACAGGCCTGACTGTCCTGCAACTGACGATCCTGCTTGGCATGGCGTGTTTGTCGCCAGCACTGGAAGGAGCACCATCACTCGAACCTCTACCTCCATGTGGACTACCCCCCTCATTGCTTCGTTCTTAACCACCTGCATTCGCATCCCATGTTCAGAAATAAAAAATTTGAGAAGGTATGGAATAGGTTTTGGAAAGTCTCTTATTTAAAGACGGCAAAATCACAAGCTTATTCCTCAAATCCCTCTAAATCAAACAAATAGCTTCGGATCAAATTTAAACTGCAAGTATCAATCAACAAATCGGACTGGGCAAAAGTCCAAAAAACACGTATCTGATTTATGTTTTGGTATAAATAAACGGTAATTTTTTGCACTTTCAGATTCACCTGTGGTGAATCTAGGAATTGGCTGTTTTAAGATTTTACGTAGGATGCTGCTGCCGTCAATGAACAATGCTTGGTGCGCAAAAAGTCAAAAAAACGTACCCTGTTATGTTTTTTGGTATAATAAACAATATTTTTTGCACCTTTCAATTTCACCTGTGGTGAATATAAGAATTGCTGATCTTAAAGATTTTACGTAGATGCTGCGTCTGAACAATGCAGTGTGCGCAAAAGTAAAAAAAACACGTAACTGTTATGTTTTGTTATAATAAACGATATTTTTTTGCAACCTTTCAATTCACCTGTGGTGAATATAGAATTACAGTTTTAAGATTTACGTAGATGCTGCGTCAATGAACAATGCTGGGGTGCGGCAAAGTAAAAAAACACATAACATGGTTTAAGTTTTGATATAGATAAACGGTTATTTTTTGCACCTTTCAATTCCACCTGTGGTGAATATAGAATGCTGTTTTTAAAGATTTACGTAGAGCCTGCGTCAATGAAACAATGCGGTGCGCAAAAGTCATAAAACACTTAACGTTAGTTTTTGTATAATAAACGTATATTTTATTGTGCACCTTTTCAATTCCCTTGGTGAATATAGCAATTGGCTGTTTTAAGATTTACGTAGAGATCTGCCGTCAATAACAATGCTGGGTGTGCAAAAGACCAAAAACCTCACTTAACTGGTTATGTTTTTGATATAAATAAACGGTAATATTTTGCACCTTTCAATTCACCTCTTTGGTGAATATAGAATTGCTTCATTCTTTTAAGATTTACGTATAATCTTCGTCAATTAACAATGCTGGGTGGCCAAAAGTCAAAAAACACTAAACTGTAATGTTTGATATAATAAACGTTATATATTTGTCACCTTTCAATCACCGTGTGTGAATATAGAATTGCTGGTTTTAAGATTTACGTAATGCTGCGTCAATGAACAATGCTTGGAGCGCAAAAGTAAAAAAACACGTAACTGTAAGTTTTGAATATAATAAAACAATATTTTTTGCACCTTTCAATTCACCATTGGTGAATATCTAATTGCTGATTTAAGAATTTACGTAGATGTCTGCGTCAATGCACAATGCAGGGTGCGCAAAAGTCCAAAAACACGTAACTGTTATGTGTTGGTATAATAAACATAGTTTTTTGCACCTTTCCATTCACCTGGAGGTGAATAAGAATTCAGTTTTAAGAGTTACGTAGGAAGCTGCGGTCAATGAACATGCGGTGTGCAAAAAGTCAAAAAAAATCCACGTAACTGTATTATTGTAATAATTAACGGTATTTATTGCACCTTATCAATCACCTGTGGTGAATATAGAATTGCTGTTTACAGATTTACGAAGATGCTGCGTCAATGAACTATGCTGGTTGTCGCAAAAAGTCCGAAAAACACGTAACTGTAATGTTTTGATATAATAAACGTGTAATTTTTGCACCTGATCAATTCACCTGTGTTGAATATAGAATTGCTGTTTTAAAGATTTACGTAATGCAGCGTCAATGAACAATGCTGTGTGCGCAAAAGTCAAAAAAACACTTAAATGTTATGTTTTGTGTATAATAAACAATAATTTGTTTCAACCTTACAATATCACCTGTGGTGAATAATAAATGCTGTTTTAAGATTTACGTAATGCTCGCGTCAATGAACAATGCTGGTGCTCAAAAATCAAAAAAACACATAACTGATATGTTTTGGTATAATAAACGATATTTTTTGCACCTTTCAAATTCACACTGTGGCGAATAAAGTAATTGCTGTTTTAAGATTACGTAGAATTCTGGTCAGTCCATGAACATGCTGTGTGCACAAGTCAAAAAAAACTGTAACTGTTATGTTTTGATATAATAACCGGCATTTTTTGCACCTTTCAATTTCACGCTGTGGTTAAAATAGAATGCTGTTTTAAGAGTTACGTAGATTCTGCTTCCAATGAACAATGCTGGGTGCGCAAAAAATCAAAAAACACATACTGTTATGTTTTGGTATAATAAACGATATTTTTTTGCACCTTTCAATTCCACACTGTGGTGAATATAATTCTGTTTTTAATATTTACCTTAGATTGCCTTGCGTAATGAACAAGCTGGGTGTGCAAAGTCAAAAAACACGTAACTGTTTTGTTTTGATAATAATAAATCTGTATTTTTTGCAACCTTCAATTCACCTGTGGTGAATATAGAATTGCTGTTTTAAGATTTACGTAGATGCCGGCGTCAATGAACAATGCTGGGTGCGCAAAAGTCAAAAAAACACGTAATGTTATGTTTTGTGTATAATAAACGATATTTTTTTGCACCTTTTCAATTCTACCTGTGGTGAATATAGAATTGCTGTTTTAAGATTAACGTAATGCTGCATGCAATGAACAATGCTGTGAGCGAAAAAGTCAAAAAACCCAAAACTTATGTTTTGGGTTAATAATAAACGAAAATTTTTTGCCCCTTTTTAAATTTCCCACCTGGGTGAAAAAAATTTTCTTTTTTTAAAGATTTACGTAAAATCTGGCCCCAAGGGAACAATGTGGGGCGCAAAAATAAAAAAAACATAATGTTATTTTTTTGGTAAAATTTAAACGATTTTTTTTTGCACCTTTCAACCCCAACCTGTGGTGAATTTTAGAATTGCTTTTTTAAAAGATTTACTTTGTTTGCTCCCGTCAATGAAAATGCTGGGTGTGCAAAATAAAAAAAAACCCGAAATTGTTTTTTTTTTTGGTATAAAAAACCCGGTTTTTTTTTGCACCTTTAAATTCACCTGGGGGGAAATTAAATTGCTGTTTTAATTTTTTGGTGGATGCTGGGGTCAAGAAAAAAGGGGGTGCGAAAAAGTCAAAAAACATTAAACTGTGATGTTTTCGTACGATACACGGTTTTTTTGGCAACAAAAAAACCTGTTCTGACCAAAAGGGTTCTGTATTGAAATTTTAAAAAAAAAGGGGCAAGGTGGTATTAAACCCAGCCCGGGGTTTTAATGGGAAAAAATTTTGGGAAAATGAACACCTATCTAAAAATGTAACTGATAAAAAAAGTGGATTTTTGCAGCAAACCCAAAGAGACCTCCCCCCAGTTACTAAAATGATGTGTATCCAATATAAGTTCAGGCTCCCCAATACCAGGAAATATTTCAATAGCAAACTGTTAATAATAAAGATTTTCCCCTACAAGTCTACACAAGTCTTGGTGAACTTTATCCGTGTTCTTTAAGATTAGAGATTGTTGTGTTCGCCCGGGGGGCCCCCCCGCCCCCACCGCCGAATTTACAGCGGTAGATGCGCTTTAAAATCTTAGCAATAATAAAACTTCAAATCTCAATCTAATAAATTGAAGGATCACAGCAATAGTAAATTTTCTCTTGCAGAAATAGACTAATTTCGCTGAGCGTTTGGCCAGGCAGAGCGCAGTCCTACCCCTATGAACCTGAGGCACTGAGGTGAAACAGGAAACGCTTTTCAATGTAAAACGGTCATGTGTTTTTTCCCAGCCAATCGCAACCATACACATCCCCAGTCATGACGTCCACACACATCTCACCCGCTCATTCTGAAAATTGTTTTGCGGGAAACGCCGAAAAACGCGATTTTAATGATGATGCTCAGATTTTAACCTTAATTATCCATATCGGGAAAATTTCGACCAAAAAAACCTTGCCGTTTCACTTTTCGAAAAAAAACGCTAAACACTAATGCTGACCAATGGTAAAGATGGGGGAAAGTACCCCCCGGAGACTGATAGTCTGCCACAGCGCTCTACCCCCACGGGAGATCTCCGGGACTACCGGTAAACGTTCAAGGGAAGAGGGGGCGGCAGATCACATAAGTTGGGCGTCCTTTTTCTACCATCCGCAGACCTTTGGATTGAAAGAGGTTTAATAAAACCCCAAAAGCCAGCGAAGAAAGTGGTGGAAAAGATGGAAAAAGTGACTTCATCTCCCATATCTCATTTTTTCCTCCGGGGGTCCCCCAATCTTTACAGGTACTCCCCGTTTGATTACTCTACGGTGTCACCCAGGGGCCCTTCTAGACAAGCAAAAGAAGCGGGAGGAAGGGGGCCCCCCCTATAGAATGTCAATGAACACGTGGCCAAATGCAGTATAAATCGACCGAAATGCCAATTTTAAAAAGGCTGGGGTCAAGCACAGGGGGGCACAACAGAGAGTTTTAAACCGTAGTGCCAGGATACGTACTTTTGAAACCAGGAGACCGGTCCGGACTCATCCCCAAATAAAAGAGCAAGTTCCTGCGTGGCAAGGGCCCTTTTTGGGATCGAAAAAAAAATAGGAAAATTTTCAAACCATCAGCGTAGAGGAAGCCCGAGCAAGTGTACCACTTTAATCTATAAACCCGGGGAAAGATCACTGTCACTTGTGCAGACACCTCATACCCCCCAGAGCAACGGCTCGGGGGAATCCTTTTTGCCAGGGGAAAAAGGTAGCTGACTCCCTTTCTAAAATGCAAAAGGCGAAGACGAGCTTTCATTTTAAAAAACAAGGTTTTTTTCGGAAAACCCTGGTCGTACGGCCCTCAAAAAAACACGACATCATACGAAACAGTGAAGGGTTAACTGAGGCCAGCAAATACCCAGGCCAGGAGGGGGGTTTTTTCTTGGAAGAAGTGAGCAAAAAGTTGAACTTGGGGTAATTTAGGAGTCCCATAGCCGTGGTCTACCCATAGTTCTCATCCCCAAGCCAGATGGCACTGGAGTTTTGCAACAACTTCCGTAAATAAATTCCACCCAATTCGACACTAACCCATGCCAGGGGGATTTAAATGATTTACAGACTGGGGAATGCACGGACATAACAACGCTAGACCTAACCAAAGGGGACTTGCAAACCCCCTGACCAATGAGGCCCAAAAAAAAAATGCCTTTGCCCCGCCGGACGGTTTGTTCCTTATGTGGTATTGCCATTGGGGTTTCACGGGGGCACCGGCCCCTTTCCAAGGGTTATGGTTTGGGTTCTGAGACCCCACAGTCTAGCTGCCGCCTTCGGATATATAATCATCCAAAGCCGATGGGAGTCCCATCTGTCGCGAGTGCAGGCGGTTATTAATTCTCTATGGAGGGGGCTTCACGCCAACCAAAAAATGCCCATTAAATTTTTAGAGGGGCCAATCCTGGGGTCAATATAGGCCGGGGATTTGGGGAACCCCAAATAAACAAAATTGAAGCCATACAAGATGGCCTCGGCCTGTGAAAAAGAAGGCAGGGGCGTTCCCCCTTTTTAGCATTACAGGGGTAAAATAGAAGGTTTTATACCAATTTGCCTCCCCCGACAAACCCCGTTGTGACCTAAAACCCAAAAGGAAAATTTGTTTTGGGTTTAAATGGACACCCCAGGGTGAAAAAAAATTTTAGACCCTTTAAAGACCTATTGTTTTCAGCCGGTGCGATAACCCCCCAATTTAAAAAATAGTTTATCCCTTTTGACCGATCCGTCGGATGTGGGATGGGGGCTTATTTCCCAATTCGAATGGTGAGGAACACCGGGGCTTTTTGAGTAGAAAATGAATGTCCACGAAACAAAAAAATGCAATAGTGGAAAAAGGGTGCCTTGCTATTAAATGGGGCCCCAAACACTCCGCATTACCTGTTTTGGCCGGGATTTTTATTGATTACGGATCATGCTCCCTCAAATGGATGTGTGAAAAATAAGGAAAAAATAGGAGGGCACAAATGGTTTTTTTGGCCTTTCGGAATAAAAATTTACGGTAAAGACCGCCAGGGGGCCCAAATGAAAATGCAGATGCCGTCTCGCTACATTGTCTGATGTCCAGATGTGTTCCATCCCGGGTCGAAACAGGGGGGGATTTGTAAGGTGCCCCGGACGGGCCAGAGGGGAAGGGATATAATATCCTTAAAAGTCCGGGAAAAACAACCGATAGTAAAGTGTCAGAGATCTAAAAGATCTCTATGTATAGGGTTTAGTAAAAAACCCCTTTTTCAAGGGCGGGGTTTTCTGGGTGGGGGTAGCGGGGTGGGGCCCCCCCCACCTGGGCATTTCCCGGGGTTTGGGTGCCTGATTAAATTTAGGGGTTTTCTGCCTCATATAGGCCAGAGCTGCAACACACACTCTCTCGCCTGGGGAAAAGGGTTTTCTGCCAAGAGCCTGTGGAGCACGAAATTTTTTGGACATAAACTGGTTGTTTTGGGACTGTATTAAAGGGCCGGCACTGTGTTTTTAAAAGGAAACCTGATGTTTGTTTTGGGCCGGACAGGGATAGGATTTATTTTTTGTTTGTTTTTTTTTATGTACCACATCAAACAAAAAAATGGCTCGGGCAGTTTTAAAAGAACTTTTTCCTTGTCGTTTGACTTTGTGCCTGCTGAGCTGTGCCTTCACCCAGGGGACGACCAACCCCACCAAACCTTACAATATGCATGTCACACTTTTTAATTTGCAAGCATTTGGAGAATAAGGTATTTTATTTATGCATCACAAATACTTGTTACTTTGTGTTGTTCTATCACTAGTGATGATGGCAATAATCATCATCAGGTTGATAACAGATTGTTGTAATCTTCGGGCCAATATCCGATTACCGATGACGATAATCGCCGATTACCATTAAAGTCTATGGGAGAGGAACACCAGCTTCATTTTTACACCCAAACAGGTGAGGTGAAGCTGGAATTAACATCCACAACAGTAAACTAGATACGTGCTATGTCTTAGGCAAGACAATTAGGTTTCAAGAGTCACAGAAAAAAATTCACAGGCTAAAATAATTCATTCCTTTCAATGGCTAACTGAAAAGATGAGGATGGCATAGCCACAGCAGGTACAGTGGTAGCAGCTGCAAAGTGGCCCCTTTGACACAAAACAAGACACTGGTATTGGAAATGGCACATGGGAACTGGCAGGAGAACCCTATCATTTTTTGCACCAGGGACCAACAACTTGTCATTTATGTGGTGGCAGTATGAATACCCCAATGGGGAACACGGAGGTTCAGCTGGCAGGGCCCTAGTTAGAGTGGGTGCGGTGAGAGTCAGGGCTGCCGTCAGTCATCTATTAACTGTTTCATGACCACATGCAGCTAAATCAAATGGGGTGCCCACCCATTACTACCTATTTTTAACATATCACCAGGCACCTTTTTGATTCCGGCCCCTGACAGGAATACTGCCCTATTGCCACCCCTGCATCCATTTTAAAGTAGCCTTACCCCAAAACCAGCAAAAATACCCTTATGGACCCTCAGAATAAACATTCGCAACAAGAAATTGACTATTTTAAAAAACATTTTTTCCATAGGTGCTGCAGCTACGGCTACTTGCTGGCACGTTGCTGACGTTGTTCTACCGTGACATTAGCATTTAAAGAAGACACAACAGATGTCTCCAGTTGGTCAACGAGCCCTGTCTCAAATTCCTGCATTCTACTGTTAATTTGTGTGGGTGGAAGGAAATTGCTCACTAGATTAGGAACGTGGATCAAGGAGGGTGGACACTCAGTAACTGCTTTCATTTTGATGGCCTTGAGCATGGGAAATAAGCTTTACTATTGGTTTCTTTAACAGCGGCATGTCCCCAAAACCAGCAAAGATGCCCTTCATGGACCATCAGATTAAAAAATTGCCGGAAGAAACAAGTATTTGAACCACTATTTTAGTAAACAGGACATTGACTATCCCTGTCTTTTACAGCAGCATGACCCCAAAACCCGCACAGATGCCCTTATGAACCCTCAGAATAAAAAGTGCCGGAAGAAAGTAGTATTTAAACCACTATTCTAGTGAACTGGACATTGACTATCCCTGTCCTTTAACGCAGCATGACCTCAAAACCCAGACAGATATCCTTTTGGACCCTCAGATTAAAAAGTTCCAGAAAAAAAGAAAATTTGAACCACTTTTAAAAATGAACTAAAAACATTGACAAACCCCTTCCCTGTACCACAGCATGCCCCAAAAAAACCTGCATGACCCCACAATTAAAAAGTCCGGAAAAAGAATCTTTCAACCACAATTTTAGTTGAACGGGACTTTTACAAAATTTTTTCCCTGTTCCGCAGCGTGCCCCAAAAAACCCTGCATAAAACCCCCATGAATAAAAAGTGCCCGGAAAAAGTATTTTTTTAAACCCACAAATTTTTTTAAAAACCCGGGACACCCCCTATTCCGTCCTGTACTTCAGAAAGCCCCAAAAAACCCCTGCATGACTCACAGTTTAATAAAGTCCCCGGAAAGACAGTATTTTTTTTAACCAATTTTAGTGAACTGGAAAATTGACTACCCCTCCCCCTGTTTTTGCGCATGACCCCCAAACCCACACGGGTTCCTTTTTAGGGAAAAAAATCACATAAAAATTCAAAAATAAGAAAAAACTTTTTTAAAAAAAAAACCCTATTTTTTTAAATGATGCTGCGGGCTAAAAGCTACTTGCCTTTTCAAACCGTGCCCACTTTGCTAAAATACTTTTCCCAAACCCCTTTACTTTTAAACATGACCCCAAAACCAGAAAAAATCCCCTTTAAGGACCCCAGAAAAAAAAAATTACCCAAAAAGACATAAGAAATTTAAAACCAAGTTTTAAATTTGAAAAAAAACCCTTTAAATATGGCAGTCTTTTTCCAGCTGCTTGACCCCAAAAACCATCAAATTTACCTTTTTTAACACTCAATAAAAGTAGCCCCGAAAAAAATTCGAAACATGACCTTTTGGGGGACTGTTTACAAAAATGAAAAGGACAAATGCCTTTTCAAACCAAAATTTGTACAGGGACCTTATTAAGCGGTTTTTTTTTTTTTGACAAAAATTTATTAGATTTTAAAAATGAGAATAGTTATGATTAAGAGGGCTAAAAAAGGGCAACGTGAAAAAATCAAACACAACTAAAAAACCAGTCAACAAGCCGCAACATCAGAATAAAAAATTTGAGAGGGTAATGGAAAAAAAATGTGAATAAAATTGTTTGTCACTTACAAAGAGAACTTTACAAGGAAATTTAGGTGAACAAAAAAAAAGTACCTGTGATGAAAAAAAGACCCCTAAAATGGTTAGATCACTATTTGAGGCAGCCCTGGTAACCCCCTTTTGCCTGGCTTTGGTGTTTAAATGCGGGGAATTATTGGAAGTCTCGGCATGGAAGCACTTTTCCCCTATTAACATTTTCTTTGGGAGGGGGTAGTGATTTCCAGGGGTTGCATGAACCCTGTACTATCTAACGAAAAAAACACCGTAGATAAATTTGGGCCATATGATAAGAGTCAAGTACGCCATCTCAAGAGGAAAGAAGGAAACAGGAATAGCTCAGACAAAAGTGTTTCAATTTGCTCCATTTTTTTGGTACTAGAGGGCATTCCCCCCAATAGGATAGGGGCCCCCGGGGGAACCACAGAACTCCACCGTAATCGGGTTTTGGAACATAGCGTTGTCACTTGGCTCAGATACCAACATTCTTTCTCTCATCTCTAAATGATGACCATTTCGGTGTTTCGGATTGCAGTGCCGCCATCCATCTTCATAAGAGAAGCTTTTTATAATATCAAATTCCCTTTTAATCCATAATTTGGGTTTTATGCAGAGTCATTTTTTACAAAAGTACATATTGGGGATGGGCCTCGTTCATACCTTTTTTCGAAAGGAAAATTAAAAATTAATTGAAAATGGGGATTTCTGAGAATTTCCATTTGTGAAATGGTGTCTATTTGGGGAATAAACTAAAATGGATTCGAGGAAGATCAAAATTTTTCCCCTGAGGTTCTCAAAAGATTTCCTACTTCCCTATGAAAAGGTCATAATAGTGAGAAACTTTTCTTAAACCATAAGAGAAAAGGGGAAGGGGGGGGGAAAAAATTTGGTGGCCAAAATAATGCGGGTATGAATCCCTTTGGGGCATAGACAATTTTTTTTTGGGTAAAATATTTTTCCCCAAACCGAGTTATTTGTGCCGGGATGGAATAAAAGGGTTGGGAAATTGGGCCCCCTATTCCGCCGTTTGAGATTCCCTTTAGTAACCGGAGCAACCAATTTATTCTCAAGTTAACCCAAAGGGGGATCCCGGGGCATTTAAAAAAAGCGAAATGGGTTCAGTATTGCCGCAAATTTTTAAAAAATAATTTGGGATGATAGTCCTCCAGCCCAAGGGAGGAAAAAGATGGGGTTTTTAAATTCTGGCTTTTTTTTTCCAATAAAGTTTGACAGTAAATTTTCAGTTTAGTTAGTAGGGGATGGGGAAAGAAAGGGAACAGTTCTAATTAGATAAAACTTGGGGGTAGTTTGCCCCCCTTTTGACAACATTTATTCTCGCCTCCAAAAGAGGGGGTTTTCCGTAATTTCTGTTTTTTGGAGATGTCTGATATGATGTCACTTAAGTTAATATCAATGGTTTTGGCAAGATTTTGATCCCCAAATATGAGACTGAGGTAGTGGACCAAATAAAGCAGTATGGAGTCAGCTGTGAGTGTATGTGGGAAGGGCAGTACATAGGTAGAGCTGTGGATTTGGACATATTAAGTTTATAGTAAGAAACAGAGGAGTAATGTGACAGTATGTCAAGTAGAGCTGGGACTGAGGAAGTCGGGTTTTGGCATATTATTAAGATGTCATCTGCATAAAGGCTAATTTTATGCTCTGTTTCTCCAACGGTAACACCATTAATTAAGTTTGAATTACGGATCTGGGCAGCTAATGGCTCGACACAGAGATCATAGATAAGTGGGGAAAGTGGGCAGGCTTGCCTTGTGCCATTGGAAATATTAAAAGATTTGGAGAGGAAGCCTGAAGAGTATACATTAGCTGATGGAGACATATATAGGGATAAGATTGCTCTAAGGAAATTACCTTTAAAACCAAATTTTAATAACACTTCTTTCAAGTATGTCCAGTTGATTCTGTCAAATGCTTTTTCCCCATTTAGTGATAAAAGCATTGTGGGAGAACGTTGTTTCGAGACAAAGTGTATAATATCAATAACACGTCTTGTCCCATCCCTCGTCTGGCGGCCTTTGATGACACCTACCTGATCAGGGTTTGAGGTCATTGTTAAGCAGGGAAATGGGTCTATAGTTGGAAACAACATCTAAAGGTTTGCCTGGTTTAGGAATCGTAGCTATAGTAGCAGTTAGCAGTTCCGGTCTTGGGGCACTCGACTTAATAATAGAATTAAAAGTATTTTGCATGTGGGGCGTTAAGTGATCGGCAAACAACTTGTAGTACTCATTTGTGAAGCCGTCCGGACCAGGCGACTTATTTAATTTAGACCCCCTAATTGTCCGTTTTATCTCCTCATCTGTAATAGGTTTATTTAAGTTATCTAAGTGAGCTGGAGATAATGTGGGAAGTGGAGTCTTATCCAGGAACTTTTTGACATTTTCTTTTGTAACCACTGGGGCAGAATTATCGTCTTTGAGATTATATAGCGAGCTATAGAAATCTGCAAATGAATTTGCTATTTGCTGCGGATCATAAATTTTGCCTTTAGTCGGACAAGACAGGTATGCAGTCTTAGACCTAGCTTGCAGTTTCTTTACTCTTCGAGCTAGAAGTTTGCCCCGGCGTCACCTTGGAGGTAGAAGTTCCACTTCAGACGAGATAAATGAAACTCATACCTCTGTAGGTTTAATATGCGTAGTTGGTTTTTCAAATCGTTCAATTTGTTTTAAATTTGAGGGCCCAAAAGATAATTTTGAGCGTAATCCACAAATTTTTAAAATAAAACCCCAAAATAATTTATTCAGCTTTTTTTTTTTCCTTTTTTCCCTTTTTCCCCCCGTGATGAAATTCAAAATTGCAAAATTCCCCCTCATGTACCCCTTAAAATTTGCCCCACCATAGCACTTTAGGTAAAGGGTTTTGGAGGGGGAAATTTTAATTTTCCCAAAAGTATTAAACCCGGGTTTTTTTTTTATTTCGTTACCACTAAAGAGAGTTTTAAGCAGGTAAAGGGAAAGGGCCCGCCAAGGAAAAAACTTGGGAAAATTTTCCCTTATTTTAAAATTTGTGGGGGAAAACGGGGAGCAGGATGGGCCCAAATGGGGCATACCCTTTTTTGGGGTATCAGTCACATTAAAAGGGGAGTGGGTTATAAAACCAGAAAATAATTTTAATCTAGAAAATTTTGGGTTTATTTGGGAAAGAGAAAAAAGGGTATAGTTTTCCGGGTCGAATGTATGTAAAAAACCCCCCCTTTCCGGGGATCAGGAGATTTTCTTCCAAAAGCAGTTTTTTAAAGGGGGCCCCGGGGCTTTGCGGAAATTCCCCCTCTTTGCCCCTTTTCCTTTGTTTTGTTTTAATCCCCTAAGTTAAAGTCCCACAGAAAACAAAGTGTCCCTTGGATGTGGATTTATTTTTGGAAAATGAAAGGAATTTGATGTGATTAAAGGGGCAAAAGGAAAAAAAGGGTGAAGACAAAAATTTTTGAAAGGGCACGGGTAAAATAAGGTTAAAAAATTTAAAAAGGTAAAGAGTCTTTAATGAAATAGACACCCCCCAAGCCCTTTTGCGCCCCAGAAAGAGAAAAAAAGAGATTGGAAATTTTTGGGTGTTTGAAAAGCGAAACGGGGCCCAAAAAAGTTTTTAAAATGCTTTTCTTGAAAATTTAAATATCAGCTTGGGGGGCGAATTGCGCTCTCCAAAAAATTTGAGAAAATTTAAAGGGGAGGGGGGTGGAACTAAATTCTTTTAAGAAAAATGAGTGATCCCTGGCATAAAAGGGGTGAATATAGTTTCCCACCAATAGCAATATAAAAAAAATATGACCGCACTCAGGAAAAATTTTCAACAAAAAAAATGTCTTTATTCCTTTTCCCCAAGGGTCCAAAAATTTTACCCCATATAGAAGGTGACTCAATGAGGGGAAGGGTTTTCGGGCAATTTAAAAGACCTTTAAACAACATGTTTACCCGCAAAAAAGAACAAAAAAATGAAAAAAAAAAAGTAAGATTACAAAAATGAAAAAACATACATATAAATGGTACAGATTCCCTGAATCCCCCTTACTATCCAAAAAACATGTTAGGGTGTTTCCAAAAATGTAAAGTACCCAAATTTGATATAGACCCCATCTTGAAATATGGATTTTCAAACTATATACAATATATACAAATATATTCAAATATGCCAATGGCAGTATACAAGGAGAAATGGCTACTAGTTGTTTCTGATAGATATATGTAATAGTAAATACAAAAATAAAGCGGACTAAGCAAGTCCCTAAAACGACTTATTACAAAAATAATGCCATGTAAACCAATCAACGATGGATGATGGTGTAACTTACGCAAGTACCACCATCATAAACTGTGTATACATGAAATGACAAAAACGGGAATCTCCCGTACAAAGCCCTTGGGCCTACTTACCGTTGTGAAGCGGAAAGAGTAGGAAGAAGGGTCTCGTAGCCATGTGGAGTAAGGAGCTTTCAATCTGTGTGATGACTGTAGGCTCAGTGTATTACTGTTGTATCGCGGCCGTATCTCCGAAACCGGAGAACGGTTCGCCTCGCAGCGTAGTTCATGTTCCGGTGAAGAAAAAGAAGGATGGGAAAATGTAGCTCTCCACATAGAATAGGCACGCGCATGTGCAATGGCAATGCGCTGCGCTCGTGCATGTGCATAAATAGAAACAGAGACACATAAGGGAGATTACCGATAGATGTTATATAGAGTGAGGATAAGGCATGAATATAAAGAGTGAGAATTAGATCTGCAATACTCAGTAAAGGGGGGTTCATACGAGTAGTAGTTTAGGTATAATCTTAAGATGAGTGATGAATAAGGGGTTAATAACATAAGATAGCAGAGAATAGTAATATAATAGCAAGAGAACTAAGATCAGAAAAAGGAGACTTGGGAGGGCTTAACATGCCCAATAAGACATAAATCCTAGAAATATAAAGAATAATATATAAAAAAGAATATATAAAAAGGGGGGAAAAAAAGGGGAAGAAAATGGAAAAAATGCAAAGAAAAAAATAAATAAAATTAAAAGATAACACAGAAATAAAATGACAATAAGATGGACTATAACAAATATATGAAGGAATAATGAAAATAAACTAATGTAAAAAGACGGGAAGGCACCATAAGAGAAGAAGAAGACAGTATAATCATGAAAGAAAACAGAAGTGATGATGATAGGTGTTCACCCTGTCTGTACAATCTGTAACTACCGTGCTGAAAGAAGAAAAGAGACGATTACAACGCATTAGAGACAAAAGTCCAAGACACCACTGAGCTGAACAAAAGTCACACTCCCTATTGAAGGCCATTCAGTATGTAACGTATTGAGTTTAAAATCATGAGGATTCCTCTCTTTCAATTATTATGATGTGATTGCCTCTCCCTGTATAGGTCTTTCTGACCTGTTCCACGTATCTCGGAAACGGAGTTGGGATATGTTATGTCCTGCCTCTACAAAAGTGATGCAGGTCTGTCCCAGGTACACGCGCAACCAAGAAATGTTTTCTTGCCATCCATTATGGAAGATTTATGGTGGAAAGAACAGTCCTTCATCCGCTGAACGTTTCTCCAAGGTACAGCACCCACAGGACCACTTTAGGGCATAAACTTCATAGAGCTGTAGCAGAGGTATATGGGCCTCCAAGGTTGAATCTCTGACTCCTGTTCTGGGATGGGTTTAATGAATCTCCTATTAATACACTAGAACAGTGACAAACTGCATCACATGGAAACGTACCCTTTTTGGGGAGGAGATATGTAGATTGTAAAAGTTCCTTTTTGGTGGACCCAACATCTGCTCTTACCAGCATGTCCCTAATATTTCTCTGTCTTTTGGAACACATCAATGGAGGATTCCGAAAGGACTCTATCTGGGGATATGCTCTCTGTAGGATATTCCAGTGTCGTCTTAAGATCTTGTGTATTCCTAACATTTTCGGATGATAAGTGTTAACAAAAGGAATCCTCGTTGGTTTAGTGATCCTTGATTGTGGTGAGGTACTATCTAATTGCAATATATTCTCTGGATAGCCTCTATCCCTAAATTTTGCTCTCTATGTTTCCATATTCTTTCTTCGTTATCTTTGTATAGGTCTCGGAACTAGGCGTTGGACCTCAGAGTTGTGACCTAGGCAAACGACCTCACTTGATATGTCGGTGCGATAGTGGTTGAGCTCGATTATGTATCGAAAAAGTTTGACAATCGGCACAGTTTCAATGTTGATCGAAATTTTTAGATATGCGATAATTTAGGTTAAAATCTGTGCATCAATCTATTAAGATGGGCCGCCATTTTCGGCGCTTCCTGTCATTTTGGCGGCCAGCAAATCGCTTACAGAATAGAGCAGGGTGAGATGTGTGTGCAACGTCATGACGGGGATGTGGTTTGGTTGCGATTGGCTGGAAAAATCACATGCCTCGTTTTACATGAAACAGCCCTTCCTGTTCAGCCTCAGTGTCTCTCAGCGTCTCAGGCAGTAGGACGTGCGCTCTGCTTGTGTCCAAAACAGCTCAGCGAAATTAATCTTTTCTTCACAGAGAAAAGCTTACTGTTAGCTGTGATCTTTACAACTTAGTTAGATTAGAGATTGGAAGATTTTATGTAGTTAGGTAGGAATTTTAAAAGAGCTTTCTACCGCTGTAAAGTCACGGGGGGGAGCGGAGGGGGGGGGCCCCAGGGCGAACACAGAAAAGCTCTAAAAAGAATATGGATAAGTTCACAAGACTTAGTGTGGGACATTGCACTGCAATAGCTTTATTTTTAAAACAGTTTTTTTTTGGGAAATATTTCTGGATATTGGGCAGCCTGAACTTATATTAGGATACACATCTTTTCTAATAACTGCAGGTCTTTTGTTAGGTGCAAAACTCCACTTTAATTTTTCAGCATACATTTCAGACTGGTGTTCATTTTCAATTTTGCCCATTCCACCTTTGTTGATTATCCACCTTGCAGTTAAATTAAAATCCAGAAAATTTTGTAGTCAGCATGGTTGATAGGT
Source organism: Phyllomedusa bahiana (assembly GCA_025379985.1). NCBI lineage: Eukaryota > Metazoa > Chordata > Amphibia > Anura > Hylidae > Phyllomedusa > Phyllomedusa bahiana. The sequence continues at coordinate 20,889 of JAODAL010021456.1, read as the reverse complement.
GCCAAAAAATTACCTTTTATTATCCAAATAATTACAGATACGTGTTTTTTCACTTTTGCGCGGGGCCAGCCTTTGTTGATAGATCTACTCTGCAGTGAAATTTGAATACAGCAATTTTGTAGTCACCACAGGTAAATTTTGATAGGTGCCAAAAATACCTTTTATTATCCGAATACATTTCAGATACGTGTTTTTTCACTTTGGTGCAGGCAGCTTTGTTGATAGATCTACTTTGCAGTTAAATTTGAATCCAGCAATTTTGTTTTGATTTGAGGGATTTGAGAATAGCTGTGATTTGCCGTCTTTTAATAAGAGATTTTCCCAAAACTCTTCCATACCTTCAAAATTTTTTTATATTTTTGTACATGGAACGAAATTAGGTGGTAAGCTAGCAAAGAGGGGGGTAGGACATGGAGGTAGGGGTTTAGAGAGAAGGTGCTCCTTCAGTGCTGGCGACAACACGCATGCCAGCGGATCGTCAGTTGCAGGACCATAAAGGCTGTCACGCTGGGTCAAGGCCTGTGAATCTCAGTAACAAACCCAGCGTCGCCAATTGTCCTTCAGTGTTTAAATGCAACCTGCACCCAGCAGTCTTACCCCCTCGTCCCCCCAGTCACGGCCACAAATGTCGTCTTTCAGCATTCCCCAGCATCCAACATGAAGCAGCCCAAATGTCAACTCGTGTACCCACCACTGTGGATAATCCTTTTTTCTGAAGACCTTTTTGATGACAAAATGCGGTTGGGGTCAGAAGGCATGTTAAAAGATAAGAGGCCAAAGAGGGTGATTTTCTCTGCTCTGACGCCCGTTACTGATCCCAAATAAAGGAGGAGAAGGAAGCCGGTCAATCGGCAAAAATCCCGGGCGGTGGGCAACGCCTTGCCGTCCCTCTTGCTTGTAGCCCGCAGCTCCTGGATGCAGAATGTCAGGACGACGAAGTCACCTGTGTAGATGATGATGATGACGACATTGCGGCTCCAACGTGGTCTTTTCAGCAGAATTTGCTTGCGAGCGCTTCATCACGGGACGAGGGGGAAATACGATGGGGTAGTGTCAGTAGGGGTTTCCCGCCTCAAAAAGGGAGGGGCGGTCGCAGAAGCCCGCTGTTTATGATTCCGCCAGCAGGGGTCAGCGCAAACCCGCCCCTCGCTTATCGCCGTCAAAAAGGTCCAGGCCCTCTCAAGCCTGGGCCTTCTTGAGCAAGCCTCTGATTCACCAGCGATGTCATATGCCGCCTTTGCCGTAAACGCATAAGTAGAGGCAAGAACCTTAGTTGGTTAACCACCACCAACATGTCGAGTCACATGCAACGAGTGCATGAGTTGAAATGGAGGCAACACTTGGCCAAAAAAGGCCAGACCGACGCCAGGCCTCCAACCACTATCACACCCTCTGTCTCCTGCCTCCTCCTCCTCCTCCGCCAGCACCAAGCGTTCCTCAGTGCCCATTTTCTCTCAGAGTCATGATAGGGATCAGCCTCCGCCCCAGCCCCCACCGTCGCCCGAGTACCACCAGCACACCAGAGACCCAATCCTACCCCTTCTCTTCCACCAGTTTGACGACCTGCACGCCGTACAGCGGCAGTCTAGCAGCCAGCCTTCTGTCTTCCAGGTTTAGGAGCAGAAGAAACAATTTAACCAAACCATCCCAAAGCCAAAAGCCTGAATGTCGGCTTTGCCAGTTTTTGGGCCCTTTGGGAAAATGTTGCCTTTCCGTCTGTGGACACAGAGGGGTTTCCCGCCATGTCATGGCCCTTCCTGCCCCCAATACCAGATGCCGAGCAGGCATTTCTTTGCCAGAAAAAGCCGTCCTGCCCTGGCCACCCACGTGTCATCTAAAATTTCAAGGGTTGTCTGCATCTGTGTCCGGGAAAAAAGTCCATCTGACCACCGACACATGGACTAGAAAAGCACGGCCAAGGCCGCTATATCTCTGTGACAGTTCACTGGCTGAGCTGGGTGGATGTCTCTGGGGGTGACGGGGGCTTCAGCTCAGCGCACGCTCTTCAAAACCGCAGGGATGGTGCAGCTTTCTTTCCCCCAAGGTCCTTGGTGGCATCACGTCCCCAGGGGAAACCAGGCCGTGTTGAAATTAATCTGTCTTGGAGACCGTTACACACAGGTCAGGAGCTGTGGACGGCTCTCCGCAATGAGACCGAGCGCTGGCTGGGTCCCAAGACCTTGTGCCAGGCAAGGTGGTGTGCGATAACGGGCAAAATCTGCTGGCCGCCCTTAAGATCGGTAGGGCTGGAGCCATCCCTTGCCTGGCACATGTCAGAACCTTGTCGTCCAGAAATTTCTAAAGAGCTACCCGGGTCTGGACTGCCTAAGTCTAAGTTCGCACTTCCGCCGTTCGCACCCTGCTTCGTCCGGCTGGCTGCGTTGCAGCGTCAGCTCGGCCTCCCGTCAACCGTCTCATTGTTGACGTAGGCAAAATGCTGGAATTCCCCCCTCCACATGCTCCAGCGATTGTGGGCAGCAGCGCAATGCCATTACGCAGTACGAAGTGACACTTGGCCGGGACAAGCAGCGGTGCGGATTCGGGGTGTTGAGCCCCCGAGAGTGGAGGCAGGTGAAAGAGCTTGCACCATCCTTGCCAGTTTTGAAGAAGCACCAAAATGGTCAGTGGGGGACAATGCCCTTGTCAGCATGAGCATTGTGGTGATCTTAGTTCTGGAACGATCGTTGGACACTTTGAAACAACAGGTCCCACCAGCGACGGAGGAGGAGACGGACACAGATGCAGACACGGAGCCTTTCTTTCCGTCAAATCCACAAGGCCCGACAGTTTCACAATTTCATCGGTCTTCATTAGGCAGTGGTTTGGGGTCCAGAACTAGTGCAAGGTGGCGCATCAACTCCCAGGGTGCATCATCTCAGGCAAGTCAGGGGTGTGTTGAAGCTGTGCCCGGAGGCAGCGGAAAGGGGGAGGTATTCCCCCAGACACCCATGTTACCGACGTCCCTGCCTTGGAAAGAGGTTGGCGCGAATTTGAGGCGGAGGAGGAAGATGAGGAAGGTCAGTTTGCTAGTGCCCCTCGACCCAGAGGCTTGGGAAATCAAGGCTCCATCTCTCACATGAGTGCTTGGATGCTCCATTTCCTCCAACATGATCCTCGCATAAAGGCCATCAAAATGAACAACAGTTACTGGGTGGCCACCCTCCTGGATCCCCGGTACAAAACAAAACTCAGCACTTTCCTTCCACCCACCCAAAAATTTGAGAGTAAAATGCAGGAAATGGAGACCTTGTGATTGATCAACTGGAGACATCTGTTGCGTCTGCTTCACGTTCCCCAAAGTATGGTGGAAAAAACATCAGCGACGTGGGCAGCAGTAGAGTGCCAAGTAGCCGTAGCGGCAGCAGCAGGGAAGGTGGGAGAAGCCTAATGGATGACCTCTGGCAATTTTTTATTTACCCCTCACAAACGCTTTCAATGCAGGGTACACATCCAACACACAGAGACCAGCTTAAGATCATGGTGCACGACTATTTTGCGTCTCAACACCGATGTTTTTGTATGTGTTCCGGACCCATAGATTTCTGTGTATCCAAAATGGACGAATGGCCCGAGCTCGCTTGCCACGCCATAGAGGTGTTGTCCAGCCGCAGGGCCCGCGTCATATCTGAGCGGACCTTCAGCACGTGGAGGAGTCATTACAGACAAACGCATCCGGCTTTCCACAGATAATGTGGATCGTTTGACTTTCATCGATGAATCAGGCATGGATCTCTGATGATGGGTTTTGGCCCCAATTGCCCAGGTCAACGATTAGTTGCCGGTCTACTTCAAATTCTTCTTCAACAGAAATGGTTCTCTTGAAAAATGTTTTTTTAAAAAGATCATTTCTTACTGCAATTTTTATTCTCTTTTCCCAACAGTTCATTTTTGCTGGTTTTGCTGTGAGGAGGGCTGTAAAAGACACCAATGTTTCATGCAACACCGTATTCCCTTTACTAAATTTATCTTTAGAAGTTTTCGCATTGTCAATGGTTTTGAGGTCATGTTGCTGTGAGATACAGCTATAATTATGGTCCTTTGGAACAGAAAAGTGGCTTTTAAGTGACATTACTCCCTCACAATTGTTAATAGTGGCTGAGAAGTCATATTTATAATTTTTTGGGGTCGTGTAGCTGTGGATACAGCAATTTAAACATGGTCCTTTGGAAAAAGAAATGTGGCTTTTAAAGGGGGATTTCTCTCACCAATTTTTAATAGGGGCTGAGAAAATCATATTTATAATTTTTTTGGGGTCATGTTGCTGTAGATCAGCAGTAATCTTGGTCCTTTGAACAGAAATGTGGTTCTAAATGGCATTTCTCCCCCACAATTTTTAACAGTGGCTGAGAAGTCATTTTTTAATTTTTTGGGTCATTTTCTGCTTTGAAATGCAGCAATACTACAGGTACTATTATAAAAAATGTTGTTTCTAACAGACATTTGTTCTTCACAATTGTCAAAAATGGCTCAAGGGTCATGCTTTGAATTTTTGGGGGATTTTGCTTTGAAATGCAAGCTATACTTTCAGGTCCTATTTAAAAAAAAATGTTGTTTCTAAAAGACATTTGTTCTTCACAATTGTCCAAAGGGCTCAAGGGTCATGCTTTGAATTTTTGGGGCTTTTGCTTTGAAATGCAGCTATACTAAAGGTCCTATTATAAAAATAATGTTGTGTCTAAAAGAGATTTGTTCTTCACAAGTGTCCAAAGTGGCTCAAGCGTCATGTTTGAATTTTTGGGGGGTTTTGCTTTGAAATGCAGCTATTTCTAAAGGGCCTTTTAAAAAAAAATGTAGTTTCTAACAGACATTTGATTTTCACAATTGTCAAAAGTGGCTCATGGGTCATGTTTTGAATTTTTGGGGGCATTTTGCTGTGACATGCAGCTATATACAGGTCCCATTATAAAAAAAATGTTGTTTTAACAGACATTTGTTCTTCACAATTGACAAGAGTGGCTCAAGGGGATGGTGCTGTCGAAACGGAATAGGTAGGACACTGTTAATGGACACATATTGCAAAAAAGGGTTTTTTTTGAAAGATCTTTAACATAGCAATCAACCCCTGTTTTGACACAACCCATTTAATACAATTAAAAAAAGAGAAAACAAAGACATGGGGATTCCATCCTATTTTAAAAATGTGTTTTCTAGAATTAAACTTAAAAAACTTGCATGTACAAAATAGCTGTTAAAAAATTCCTCTGATTGTACAAGGGAGGTACAGGAAAACTTGACCCGATGTAGGTTATTCAGAGGACATGGGTATGGAGCACGGACAGAGAACAAAGTACAGAGACAATTTCCCCCAGCACGTTTGGGAAAATGAGAAAAAAAAATGCCAAGAAAAGGGCACCTGTGTGGAACAGGAGCGTTAACCACCAGTATTTCCAAGTGAAGCTCATTGGTCCGCACTCATACGGAGGGGGAATCGCTACCCCGGTAAGGACAGTATATGTCCAGTGAAACTAAAAATGGTGGTTGAAGACTCCTTTTTTCCCGGCACTTTTTAATCTAGGGGGCATGCAGGTTTGGGGCTCATGCTGTGGCCCAGGACAGGTATAGTCAATGTCCAGTGAAACGAAAATGGTGGTTGAAAGACTCATTTTTACCGGGACTTTTTAATCGGGGGTCATGCAGGTTTGGGGCTCATGCTGTGGCCCAAAGGGAAAGGGATGGTCAATGTCCAGTGAAAATAAAATGGTGGTTGAAAGACTCCTTTTCCCAGCATTTTTAATCTGTGGGTCATGCAGGTTTTAAAAGTCATACTGCGGTACGGACAGATATAGTTAATGTCCAGTGAAACTAAAATGGTGGTTGAAAGATCCTTTTTCCGGCACTTTTTAAATCTGGGGGTATGCAGGTTTGGGGGTCATGATGCGTTCCAGGACAGGGAGATTTAATGTCAAGTTCAAGTACAATGATTGTTCAAATCATATGCCTTCTGGCACTTTTTATTTGTGAGTCATGCAGGTTTAAGGCTCATGCTGTGGTGCAAGACAGGGATAGTGAATGGTCTGTGATTTTTTTTCTGTGGCTTTTATAACCTAAGTGTGTTGCCTAAGATGTAGCACGTATCCATTTGACTGTTGTGAATGTTAATTCCAGCTTCTCCAGCCCTGTTTGGGTGTAAGAATGAAGGTGTTGTTGCTCTCCCATAGACTTTAATGGTCATCGATCATAATCTACTATCGACTATCGACTATCTTGTCGATGATGGCCGACTATCGACCATCGACCGATGTCGATGGCCAACATAATCGCTCAACACTAGTCGTGGATGACAGCTTCTAAAGTGAAGGAGGTTGTTCCTGTCTGTTGGTTTCACGTAGAGGTCAGTGCTTAAAGTATTGTCCTCATTCTTAATTACCAAGGTGTCAAGGAAAGGTAGCTGACGCATGTTAAACTCAAATGTAAATTGAAGTTCAGGAGGTATGGAATTCAGTAATATGGTGAACTGTCGTAATGACGTCTCATCGCCTTCCCATATGCAATAAAACATCATCTATATATCTCTTCCATAGTCTGGCATGACTAAGGAAGAGATGAGTGTGATACACATGATGATCCTCAAATAAAGCCATCTAGGCATTTGTGTATGGGGGGAGGGGGGCATATTGGAACCCATGGCAGTGCCTTTGATCTGTGCAAAAAAAGAATCTTCAAACATAAAATAGCTGTTTTCAAGAACTAATGTCAGTAGTTCAATACAAAATGCCAATTCATCTTCAGTCATATCGGAATTCCTTATAAAATGGGTGGCTGCTTCTATACCTTTTGTATGGTCTATAGATATATACAGACTTCACACATCTAGAGTCACTAATAATGCGGTATCTGAGATGTTACCAACAGTGTTAAGAACAGATAGAAAATGACCTGTGTCCTGTAAGTAGGAGGGGGTTGTTTGTATCAAGGGATTCAGTATGTTTTCAAGATATTGTGAGATTGAAGAGAACACTGAATCTGTAGATGCAACAATAGGTCGCCCAGGTTTTTTTTCCAGGTCTTTATGGATCTTGGGCAATGTGTAAAAAACCGGGGTTACCGGATGTTCAACTTTCAGGAAAGAAAAAGTGTAACTGTCAATAATACCTTTGGCCCGATATTTTTCTAGAACAATATTAATCTTGTCCATGATTCTAAAAATCGGATCTGTAACTAATGGCGTATACGTGGAGCTATCAGATAGTTGTCTCAAAATCTCTCTACGATAGTTTTCCTTATCCATAATGACGATGGCTCCCCCCTTTATCTGCTGGCTTAATCACGATAGTCCTATCTTCTTTTAAGGACTTCAGGGCTTGGGATTCTGCAGGGGTCAAATTACCGTATGTTTTGTTAATCCTAGGGTTTGACAGATACTCATCTATCTCCCTCTGTATTATGGTTATGTAGGTCTCGACGGGATGATAAGTTTTAGGGGGACTATACTGACTACTCTTGTGTAAACCCATTTTCTTTATAGACATGCGATTGTGTTCTACCTCAGTGTTATCTACAATTGAATCAGAAAAGTGAGCTTTTTGTCTAAGTAATGTAAAGAATGAGTGTAATTCCTGTTGTAATTTAAATCTATCGAACCATGGAGTCGGGCAAAAAGAAAGACCTTTTTGTAATATTGTACATTCAATAGGAGATAAGACACGTGATGAGATATTCACCACTAAATTAGGTTCAGTCCTCACAGTCTTACCTGTGAGCGTGTTGTTATATTCTGAGATAGGTTTGAGACGTCCTCTCGTGGACCTCCTAGAATGTCTCTTCCTCGATATACCTTTCTTGGTTTCCCTAAAAAAGGACCTCGTGTTGATTGATAGCTCCTGTCGCTCTCGGACTCCGAGCTGGAATATTCTCGATTGGATCTTGACTGGTTATTATATCTCTGTGGTTGGTACTGCCACCGGTATACCCTTTTATTCCTGTAGTCGTCGGCGTCTCTGGAGAACTTGGTGTGTTTACGTTCCACAAGAAGTTTTTTATGTTCATTCAGGATTTATCCAATCTTGACTTCAACGCTGTAAAATCCTCACTGGGCAGAGTCGCAGACCATTGTTGCTCTATTGCGTTGACCTCCCTCTTGGTCTCAGCGATTGATGTCTGAAGTTGTTCTATGGTGAGTAGGATCAGATCCAGAGAGCATTTATTTAAAATACTTTCGAATTTCTTACAGAAATTTTCGTTGTCCCGGACCAATGTAGGTTGCAAGTGGGATCTAAGACCCCTAGGAATTCTACTGACACGGTAGTACTCAGCTAGGGTGCTGCAATGGAGTTCATGTCCAATTAGGCGTTTGGAAGCCCGTTCCCATTCCTTTGTGTGCAAATCCCTCGCTGGAACCTGCAGGAAGTCATTTAAAGGTGGTACTTGAGCAATGATAGAGTTTGCTTGTTCCTCAGTATAAGCGAAAGTGTCCGTAGACATGAAGTCGTTCAAGTGCTTCGACCCACAATACAACTTGAGAAAAGAAAAGCGAGTGGGGTGGCACTCAATTCTTTTATAATACATGATGTGATGCTGGTCATAAAATGGTGAATATAGCTTCCACCAAAAGCAATATAGAAAAATATAACCGCACTCAGGAAAAATATTCATGCAAATAAAATGTCTTTATTCCTTTCACAGGCTCCAAACTTATACACATATAGAAGGTGACTCAATGAGGACGTTTCGGTCACTCATAGACCTTTATCAACAAGTCACTGCCGCGCGCTACGTCATATCCGAAAGAAAAGAAAGATGGGAAATGTATTCCACATAATAGGCACGCGCATGTGCAATGGCACTGCGCTGCGCTCGTCATTTGTGCAATAAATAGAAACAGAGACACATAAGGGAGAATTACAGATAGATGTTATATAGATGAGGATAAGACATGAATATAAAGAGTGAATATAACTGCAATACAGTAAAAGGAGGGTTCATAGAGAAAGTTTAGGTGTACATCTAAGATAAGTGATGAAAATGGGCCTAACATAAAAACAGAGAATAGAAAATAAGAGAACAAGACCAAAAGGAGACAAGGAGGGCTAAAATGCACAATAAGGAATAAATCCTAGAAATAAACAATATATAAAAAAAAGAATATATAACAAGGGGCGGAAAAGGAGTAAAAATGGGGGAAGAAAAAATGAAAAAAATGAAAGAAAAAAGATAAAAAATATATAAAATAAAATAAACAGAAATAAAAAGAAAATAAGATGGACAATAACATACATATGAAGGAATAATGAAAGAAAATAATGGTAAAAAGAGGGAAGGCACCATAAGGAGAAAAAGAAGAGAGTATATTCATAGAAGAAAAATAGAAGTGATGACTGATGGTGTCTCACCCTGCTGTACAATCTGTACTACCGTTGCTGAAAAAGAAAAGAGACACAACGCATTAGAGAAAAAAGTCCAAGACACAATTAGCTGAACAAAGAGTCACACTCCCTATTGAGGAGATTCCGTTTTTTCATGTATAACAGTTATGGATGTTACTTGTATTTACACCATCATTGTGATTGTTTACATTGGCATTATTTTTGTAATAGTCTGTTTAGGGACTTGCTAGTCCCCTTTTTGTATTTATTTACATTATATGCCTATCAGCACCTAGTAGCCATTTCTCTTGTATACTGCCATGTGGCATATTGTATATATTGTATATATTGTATATAGTTTGAAATCCATATTTCATGATGGGGTCTATATCTATTTGCACTGTTGGTCACCTAACATGTTTGTGGATAGTAGGGTGGATTCATGGATCTGTACCATTTATATGTATGTTTTTTCATTATGTAATCTTACGTTTTTGTTCTATGTTTTGTTCATTTTGCAGTGACTTGTTGATAAATGTCTATGAGTGACCGAAACATCCTCATGGAGTCACCTTCTATATGTGTATAGTTTGGAGCCTGTGAATGGAATAAAGACATTTTATTTGCATGAATATTTCTCCAAAAAAGTGAACGCTTAAAGGGTGAGTTGAGACCATTAGCATTTATCGATACAAACTTGATACCCATATTAAATTAGGCAAAAAATCTAGGCGCAATAATAGTGTTACATAATGCGGATAATAAGTTATTGAAATTTGACAAGAACTAAATATATGGTTGGTAAGCATTAGTGTTGGTAGACATGGCAACAACATAAACTTGAGCAACAACAAAACAGATCTAAAATAATAGCAAACCATGTGTATGGCAGCAAAACAGGATTGTTCCCGCAGGTGCAGGAACAGAGGTGGAGGTGGAGGATGAAGTGTCCTTGGCAGGAACCTGTAAGAAAAAAGGGCGTTAAGCAACTAAGTTCACGAGCTCTGCTTGTTAGCGCGCTCCGGTGAAGAAGAACTTTATATTGGCAGTCGTTAGCAGGTTAGCCATCCGATGGTTGACGTCTTCTGTTAAGTCTTTCAGACCACAGAGGGGAAATGATGTTTGGTCTCTCTTTCCCTTTCCGTGTTTGAGTGCTGGCAGGAGTGGACAAAAACCCCCATGAAAGAAGAAGATCTTGAGCCATTGTTGGGGAGGAACAGATGACAGTAGAGTTATCTTTGAATAAATTAGCTTGACTGTGAAACCCCAATGATAGGGGATATTGTGATCGTGCAGGATTTTTGTATAGGGTGCAAACTCTCTTCTTTTTAGCATAGTACCCGCAGATAAATCAGGGAATATGGATAAGTCTTTGAATCTATCTGGAAGAGTTACTCCTTTACGTAGGGATTAAGAAAATTCTCCTTGGTGTGATAGAAATGTAGCTTGGCAATAACGTTGCGAGGTAATGATACTGCGATGTGTCTGGGTTTAGGGAGGCGGTGGATGCGGTCGACCGTGAGATCTAGATTTGAGGCATCTGATAGGACCACCGCCATTAGGTCAGTGAGATAGGGAAGGAGCATCTCAGGGTTAACTGACTCAGGGATCCCTCTAATTCGAATTTTGGATCTGCGGGATCTATCCTCTAAGTCTAGGACCTTTGAGGACAGGCGCTGAACCTCTTCTTCTAGGGCCGAGTGGGAGTCTATAAGGAGGTTGTGAGATGAGGCAAATTCAGCCATCTTTTTTTCTATGTGATCTGTTCTGGAGACCAACGTTTGAATATCCTCCCTGAAATCGGCCATCATTTGTTTGAGATCACTTTGAAGGTGTTCTCTGAACGAAGAGAAGAGCTGTTTTAATGTAGATTCAGTAGAGCCTGATTTTCCTGCCCCTTCCTGAGGATCATAATCTAGTGATTCAGCATGAGATGGAGTAGGTGATGAGGGTGGAAGGCTTAGGGAGCCTTTGAGAGAACAAGCTTTGGGAGGAGGATGTTGAAAAAATTCTGTGAGTTTGGCGGGCTTTTTGGGTTGGGTTTTCTTTGAATTGTCACCCATTATAGAGATTGTTTGGGGATATATAAGCAGAGAAGACGTGTCACAGCGAGTGTTGCAGTTTTTTGTTTGTTTGTTTTATTGATTCAAAACAGTTAGATGGGGGCTAGAAGATATTATTAGGATCTTGAATTTGAGGTCACCAGTGATAACTTAAGGCAAAAGTCTCTGTAGAAACACTACACCACTTGAGAAGGTGTGAATCTGGACTCTAACTTGTAAGACCCTGAAAAGGAGGGGAGTTAGGTCCTGGTATATCCGATTAGACAGAGGAAGAAACCTGTATGAGGGAGCTTCACACAGTCTATTTTGTGTCGATCACCGCTGAAAAATACAGAGCTGTCGGCAGCATAGACTTTTCTGCGCTGGTCAATAGGGAGATGTCCACAAACATCACACCGGGTTCTCCCGGGAGTGGCGTAAGAGATTGGCCCGATGCAGTGGGCAATTAGAGAGTCCACAGAGAAGCAGTTTAGGGACAAATCAATTAATATGATTAATGGATGCAGGTGTTGCAGCAGGTTGCAGCAGCAGGTTGCAGCTGATCTCAAGGGGCCTTGTTGCAAGCAGACCTTAAGATGGCGGCCCATGGCAGAGCGGAGCTCTTATAAGTATGAAGCTGCTATATGGAATGACCGGATTTCCACTACTGTTCGTGGTATATTGAATTGTAATTGGCCTATGTAATTGGCTTCTGGTGAATTTCAGGAGAGTTGAACCAGGCACATTGCTCTTCAGTAGTGGCCGGGAGTGCAGGGTTAATGGTCCCGCTACAGCAGGCCTTAAAATGGCGGCTTGTGTCAGAGGAGCGTTCCCGCACTTATAAGGCCAGTATACAGGAGGGCCCGGTACTCACCGCAAGCCGCGGTACACCTCAGTGGAGGCTTCTCTGTGTTGGTCTTCCTCGGCTCCCAGGACGTCCACTTTGTGAGCCGTTACGTCGTCTGAGCAGGTAAGGAGGCTATACAGCTTCTTGCGAGGGCCGCCGGAAGCCGCGTTCAGGACCCGCCGCGCTTTACTCTGGAGCAGCCAGACTGTGAATAGCCGGCTATTTAAGTTACCGCGAAGCTGCAGCGGTACCTCACTGTGATCTTAGATTGATGATAGCGGCTTTTCACCCACTCTCGGCCGCCAGGAAAGGTTTGATTTAGCCGTTTTATTCTTCACCCTTGCGGAGCTCAGCTACTGCACGTCTGTCTCCATTCAGGCCCAGGCCACGACCCCCTTTCGTATTATAACTGTTTTTTACAGCAGCATGCCCCCAAAAATTCGAAACATGACCTTTCGGCGACTGTTGACAATTGTGAAGAACAAATGCCTGTTATAAACCACATTTTTTACAATAGGACCTGTAGTATAGCTGGTTTTGGACAGCACCATGACCCTAAAAATTATAAAAATTACCTCCTGGCCACTGTTAAAAATTGTGAGGAAATAATTTCACTTGAGAAACCACATTTCTGTACTAAAGGACCTGTATTATAGCTGTTTTTCACAGCACCTTGACCCCAAAACCATTGACAGTGCTTAAAATTTTCATGAAAAAATCAGTAAATGGAATACGTTTTCTTAATGAAACTGTGAACAATTGGTGTCTTTTACAGTCTCCTAACTGCAAAACCAAAAAATTATTTACAACTGCAAAGTAGGACTAGCAATTGATATTTTTAACCAAATTATCGGACACGTGCGCTATTTGCGCCAAACTAAGAAGCACGGAGAGCAATAGAACTATTTGCTATATTATATGGCTTAAATATGGTGTTTTAACGATTATCGATTATCGTTAAGATTTTCAGGAAAATTATCGCATCATCGTGGAAACCCAATAACTATAATAATCTTGCCGATTTCAAATTTTGTCAATAATATCGCACATCGCTATCTATCACATAAATGGCAACATATTTTCACTTTTTTTTGTTGCTGGCTAATAATTGTTATTTTCTGATGGTTAATGCCTAAAAACAGTGGAAAACGACATTTGTTCCCCACAAACTTTGCTTTTGTGACTGGGATAGTGAAATTTTTGAATTTACCTATTTTACATTGGGAAAAGGCAAATTTGCATTATATCTTGTTCACATAAGGAAACGAAGAAACAAAGCTGCTTCAGATTTAACGTTTATTTTCAGAAATTAGTGGGTTTTTTTTGCGTTTATATTGTAAATCGCTTTCACGACTTAAACTCCAAATGTAATCTCCCATCATATTCTCATTGTACTGTCCTTGGTTGTGACGTTCAAAGTTTATTATATCATGGTGGAAGCGCTCGTGTTGCTCCTCTGAATACATTCCCATATACTCAAGATGTACATCAAGCATATGGACTTTCAGGGATATTCGGCAACTCATTTTGCAGTACTTCTTCACTTTAGTCTCAACCAGCTTCACATAGTTTTTGGCTATACTGTTACCAAGGAATCCACAAACTACTGCAGCAAAGCTGTTCCAGACCTCTATCTCCTTCTTTGTGAGTGTCTTGGGAAATCACTACATTCCAGCCTGCTATGAGTAAGAGGAGCACCATTTTTCCTTCGAAATGCGTCAGCTAAATTATTTTTGTCATCTATGCCGCAAACTTATATATTTTTAAATGGATTCATAATAAATTGGACATTCTAACCTTATTTTGGAACTGCTGGATCAATCTTTCTACAGTCTGGTTGTTAATGCAATATCTACATAGGTATATAGAGGCCCATTTCCAACAACCATCACTCCAGTACTCTAATAGTACATTGTGTTTGCTAACTGTGTAAGAAAGCTATTGGATATTTTGAACACCCTTGAAAACATTTGTGTAAGTTTGTTAGCACAGCTGAAAACAGTTTGGCTGATTAGAGAAGCTATAAAACGGACTTTCCTTTGAGCTAGTTGAGAATCTGGAGCATCACATTGTTGGCTCGATTAAACTCGCAAAATGGCCAGAAAAATAGAACTTTCATGTGAAACCTGACAGTCTATTCTTGTGCTGAGAGATGAAGGCTATTCCATGTGAGAAATTGCCAAGAAACTGAAGATTTGCTACAATGGTGTGTGCTACTCCCTTCAGAGGAGAGCACAAAGAGGCTCTAACCAGAGTAGAAATAGAAGTTGGAGGCCCCGCTGCACAAATTAGCAACAAGACAAGTACATAGAGTCTCTAGTTTGAGAAATCGACGCCTCACAGGTCCTCAACTGGCAGCTTCATTAAATAGTACCCACAAAACGCCAGTGTCAACGTCTACAGTAAAGAGGTGTCTCCTGGATGCTAGCCTTCAGGGAAGAGTGGCAAAGAAAAAGCCATATCTGAGACTGGCTAATAAAAGGAAAAGATTAATATGGGCTAAAGAACACAGACATTGGACAGAGGAAGATTGGAAAAAAGTGGTATGGACAGACGAATCAAAGTTGAAGTGTTTGGATCACACAGAGGAACATTTGTGAGATGCAGAACAACTGAAAGATGCTGGAAGAGTGCCTGACGCCATCTGTCAAGCATGGTGGAGGTAATGTGATGGTCTGGGGTTGCTTTGGTGCTGGTAAAGTGGGAGATTTGTACAAGGTAAAAGGGATTTTAAATAAGTAAGTCTTTCACTCCATTTTGCAACTTCATGCCATACCCTGTGGACAGCGCTTGATTGGAGCCAATTTCATCCTGCAACAGGACAATGACCCAAAGCACACCTCCAAATTATGCAAGAACTATTTAGGGAAGAAGCAGTCAGCTGGCATTCTATCTGTAATGGAGTGGCCAGCGCAGTCACCAGGTCTCAACCCCATTGAGCTGTTGTGGGAGCAGCTTGACCGTATGGTACACAAAAAGTGCCCATCAAGCCAATCCAATTTGTGGGAGGGGCTTTTCGAAGCATGGAGTGAAATTTCTCCAAATTACCTCAGCAAATTTTCAGCTCTAATGCCAAAGGTCTGCAATGCTGGAATTGCTGCAAAGGGAGCATTCTTTGGCGAAAGCATAGTTTTAAGTAGAAAATTATTATTTCAAATAACAATAATTATTTCTAACCTTGTCAATGTCTGGACTATATTTCTATTCATTTTGCAAGTAATTTGATAAATAAAAGTATGAATTTTCAGGGAAAAATATTGTCTGGATGACCCCAAACTTTGGAACGGTAGTGTATACTAGGGCAGTTTGAAAAATTTGAATGCTAAGAGATGTTATCAAAATTCTCTGGTGGAAGAAGGAGGAGACTCATGACTTTTTGATGGGGCCTAAGAACTTTGGAAATGTTATATAAAATATAACATGCACTGCATATACATTGCCTTTGGTTTATGAAAACTTTTGTTTTCTTGATCACTGGGTTTTTTGTGTAATGCAACTTACTCACAGTACAATATTTTTGGTCACTATTTTTAAATAAAGTTGTATGTACATACAATACCTCTGAGCAATGTGCATATGTTTATGTTTGGCTCTCTTGCCAACCTAACAATTCCCTGTGATCGTTTTTCAGGGGTCTCACTGGGGTGACTGGATGAGATCTCTTTTTCTGTATAGCTATTCATCTGCCACAGTCATCATTGACTGTGGCATTTAAGTGGCTAAACACCTGAGGGGCTTGAATGAAGTGGCAATTGAGCATGTGTGCCACAGCTTCATCAGTGTTCTCCCCAGTTTGCAAAGGGAGAGGAATACAGGATGCAGGACTCTTATTCCTGTGATAGTTTAGGGCCTCACTGAATGTATGTTTATATCCTGAGAATAGACGATTAATGTGTTTGGTAAATAAAAAAGAGTTGTTTGTCTATTCTTACTGCCAAAGATGAAGGTCAAAAATCAATTTCTGGTAGGATGCAAAAAAGTGTCAGTACCACATGGAAGATGTGGCACAGGTGCATAGTACTAACGAACAGTCATGCGGCTACTATTTATAAGGAGAGTGATTGCTTAGTATTATGCTTGCAAAAAACAGGATAAAACAGTTTGATGTTAATTGGCACCCTACAAAAGTCTTTTGTATGTCCAAATTTAAAACTAATCAGCCACCCCTCACATGAACAGTTGGTGTAAAAGGGGTCATTCACCAGTATTATGCACATGTGCAACCTCCTCCGTATAGTGCTCTGGCTTTTCTGCATCTTGGTGTGATTGAGTTTTAGCCTGCTTCTGTATTATACTAGGTAACTCCCCTCATGAATAGTATGTGTGTGAGTGACTGTTCATTTATGCTTTATACCTGTGAAACTTCTCCCATGGGGCACTGTGACTTTTTGGCCTCCTTCTGAGAATGATTTTTGATCTGACTCTGAAGCAATAAGAATTTGATTTATTGTAATGTTTCTGTAAGTTTTTCTAAATTGTCAATGTAGACAAATCTTTCAGAGCTAAAAACATCTTTAATGGTCCCTTTAATTACAATATTTTAATTTTGTAATGGTCTTTGTATATGGTCCTTAGATGTAAAATTCTTAAAATTAGCAATTACAACCTCACAGCAACACATGAAAAATTACATCATGTTATTTTTTCATTTAATAATAAGTAAGCCAAAATGCAGAAGCAGGGGTAATGATTTGAGTCGAGCATAAACTTCACTATGTACCGTAGTATTCTAGAGTCAAAAGTGGGGCCATTTATCTAACAGCAAAAGCTTGACCAAAACTGCGTCATGCAAGAACAAAATGAGATGAAGTACAGCAGCACATGTACAAAAGAACGAGTAAAAAGGGAAAGAATCAAGATATTACAATTAGCCAGTCAAAATCCTGACCTTAACCCAAGTTAAATGCTGTGGAGGAAACTTAAGAGGGCTGTAAATAAACAAATTCCCACAAACCTCAATAAACTAAAACAACGTTGTAAAAACCCACAATTATGGGTTTCTGACCTATTATCACAGCAGCCGGGGGTCTAAATTATTCATCCAGGCCTGTCATCTTATTACTCCTATTTCACTAGAGGCAGGATGTAATAGGAGAGCCTTAAATGTACCCTATTCAACAATATATTAGCACTGCGGAATAGTCTACAAGTGATTAGGTCAGGGGATTTAAAATGCAGCACACTGAACACTGTAAAAAAAAAAATCTAATGTTTTTTTTGGTCGCTTACCTCCCCAAAGCTTGTAATAAAAAGTTATCAAAAAGTTGCATGTGTCCCAAAATAGTACTAATAAGAACTGCAAAAAATGAACCTTCAAACAGGTCAGTAGATGGAAAAATGTAAAAAAGTTATTGGTCACAGAAAACATCAATATAAAGCAAATTTAAAAATAGAAAGTTTTTTTTAATTAAAAAATGAAAATAACATGTATCTTGCACAGCGAAGTCTATAAAAAGGATAACCCTCCCCAGTGTCGGACTGAGGTGCCTAGAGCCGCCCAGAGGAGTTTATTTTAGGGGCCCACTTTGCCTCGCTGTCTCCGCCACCTGTACAGTGTTCCACCCGGTCTTGCTTCAACTTATACAGACCAATGTGATAATCTGTAATCAAGATGGGGCACTGGGATTTCTGAGTCTCCCTCACCTAATTGTAGCAGGACATCGGTAGTGAACATAAAAGGTCTAAGGATATATTCCCTCCCCGAATGATACATTTTATATAAATAAACATATATCAAAAGCTATAACACAAATTACTGAGTATAAAGGGCCATTTACACGGTATTATCTGTTTCAGGGCCATGTACACTGCCGCCGGAGCTGGATTTTCTCCAGGGGTTGCATAGAAAAGCCACCCCCTTTGCATTGACAGGTTTATGTTCCGCTCAGAAACCGGGTGGAAGAATGAACATATACAATGTTTCTTGGACAGCCTGCGGTCCAAAAAACCATCTGGCGGAAAATCAGTGCAGTGGGGACCGTTGCACAGATTTTCCATAGAGGTCTGTGATAAAGTTTGACAGGCGATTTAAAGACGGCTTTCAAAACCGAAAACCATCTGTAAAACCGACTGAAACACCTGCCATGGGGACATGCCCTAAAACCACTAAATAATGTTCATACAGTAACCAAATAACAACATTACATAAAACCAGAATCCCAAGGCTAAAATTACCAATAATTAAGACCAAATACACCATAAACACATATCACCATCACATAGTGACTGAATAATACCACCACACCCTAAACACATATCACCACCACATAGTAACTGAATAATGCCATCACAACCATGACCTCATATCACCCCCACATAGTGACTGAATAATACTGTCACACCATGAACACATAACACCACCACATAAAAGACTGAAATTAATACCCCACACCAAGAAACCCCATATTACCACCACATAGTGACTGAATATCACCACACTATAATCACATACTACCACCACATAGAGACTGAATCATACCTCCACACCCATGGCTTCATTTTCCAACCACCACATAGGGGATGAATACCACCACCCTTTTACCCCTTTTAATACCCCAAATAGTGACGGGAATTTAATCCTCCACCATGACCCCATATCACGTTATATTTGGACTAAATTTTTTCCGCCACCCCCTTTTAAAAAATATAAATCTTTAAAATTTGCACACATTACAGTTGTGCTAAAAACTTTTACATCCCCATCCCCCCAAGTGGCGGGGAATTTTTGCTTTTTTGGGCCTTTTTTAAGAGAAAAAATAAATGAAAAACACAAAAATTTTTTTTTTCCACTTATGGTTACGGGTTGGGTTGAAAGCCATTCTTTTGAAAAAATACCTTTGGGCCCCAAAAACTTTTAAAAATTTGCCCCTTGATGAAAATTTTTACTTCCCTTTAGTTTTTAATATTGTTTTTATTGCCCCTCTAACATAAAGGGGACAGCTTAAGTCTTTCGTGGCAGTTGTGGATAAAGGTTTTTAAATTTTCTCAGATGAAAAGCTGCTCATTCTTCTGGCAAAAACCCTCCGTTCCGGAAAAATTTTCCTGGACTGTATTGAAATAAAACTGCGGGGATCTCCCCAGAGTGGTTTAAATGATATGAGTTGAGGGACCCGAGATGGCCACACCCGAACCTTATTTTTTTTCTGCTGTAGCCCCAAAGGGCAGGTCGGGCCCTTGGGCCCTTTTGTTTTGGATCGTTTGTAAAGTTGGGCGTCCCCAAAATACATGCCATGTGGCTTCCGGGGTGGAAAAGAGTTTCAAAATTTGGGCCCCGAATAAATTTTGTAACGTGCTGCAAAACACTTTTTTCCCTTTAACTTTTTTACCCGTTTTGTGCCCTTGTTATCACACATCCCTGCTTTACAGTAGGAAAATTTGGGGTTCCTTTCCCTCAAAAAACCCCCCCAAATGTTTAAAGTTTATGGTTGTGGCCAAAAAAATTTCGATTTGGGGCTATCACTCCAAAAATTTTTTGTTCCCAAAATTTTGAGGCTTGTTTCTGTGGTTTGGGGTTATTTTTTGGCGAGATACTTTGTGACATTTTTTGCATAATGCTTTTTCTGGCAAAAAAAACTACGCAGCCCCCTTTTTCTTCAAGGGGTCTCCTTAATTTTGGGACTTGAAACCCGCCACCTGCAGTTTTCTGAGAGTCCGGGATTTCAGTGATGTTATTTGTGGGGGTTTTTTTTTTGCTTTAATGAACAATGTTTCCCGGGAGGGTTTTTTTGGGTGAAAAAGTTTGTTGGCCTATCTGGGTTTTGGTTTGGTTTTTACAGAGCCCGTGATTTGTTAATCCCCGGGTTTTAACAAGCTGGGCTGACACGATCAATTCCTTGGATATCTTTTTGTATCCCTTTCCCGTTTTAAAAACAGTTAAACTACCTTTTTCCCTTTGATCCGTTGACAATTATTTTGCTTTCCCAAAGAAAAAACAATCCAGAAAAAAGTCCCGTGCAAAGAAAAGAGGAAGGTCTGTCTGGATCCTAGAAATCATCTGCTTTTTTTCACACACTGTTTTCAAGCAAAAGGGTCACAGGGTTTGGATGTTACCCTTTTGTAGTATTCAAAACCCCCTTTGGGGTCAACTTTGTGTATGTTGTCAGGCCAAAATTAACCCGGGTATGTAAAATTTTTTATCTGGGTGTTTTTTGGGTGTTTTTAGTTGCCATTATGATTTTTAAAAAAAAGAAAACACAGTTGTTTGGGAAAAAAAAGGGTTACCCAACCACTAACCCTGAGTGGAAAAAAAAAGGGGGGGTTTGGGGTATCATTTTTTATTCTTGAAAAAAGGCCAAAAAAAAGCCAAAAAATTTTTGCCGGGGTATGTAAAATTTTGGGCCCTTTTAAGTGATTACAGTTCAAAGGGGTGCTTATAGGTGATGTTTTTCCAATGAGTCGTGCACCCTTCCCTTTTCTTCCCCCTCCGGGTCCAAACCACCATGCCCGAATTCTTTCCCCGGGCCCAAAACTCATCCCCGGGAAAATTTGGACACCAATTGTCAAAAACAGTTCGGCCAGGGAGCCCTTTTGTTTTCATTGTGCAAAGCCCAGCAAGGGTTTTTTAAAAACCCTCTGAGTTTGGGGCCCCACCCGGGGAGAGGTGCTGTGGGAGCTCAGGGGGTGGGAAACTCTGCAGTCTCTCCCAACCCGGGTTGTGTCTTTTCAGGCCAATTTAGAGGGGCCCCCGGGCGCCCCCACC